>WBMY01016200.1:1008759-1034248 GCA_013397315.1 Donacobius atricapilla
GCAGGGTCAGGGCGATGCCCCTCGGCCCTGAAGGCAGGTGGCAACGAGAGCTCCGGGGATGCCCGGTCACGGCAGCCCCCGCTGCGGTCAAGGGGCAGCGTCGGGCATCCGCTGCCCTCGGAGGGGCCCGGGACCACTGGCGAGAGAAAAAGCACGGGCTGTGGATGGGGTTCTAATTCATCACCTGGGATCTATGGGGGTCTCTCTCCTGGGGCGTGCCCTCACCACGGCCACCCGCCGCACCGGCCTCCCGCCTCAGTGCCGCGGGCTGGGCCCGTGCCTGCTGCCCCCAAGACCAGAGTGGGGTTCTCGGTGCGTGGAGCGAGCGAGAGCCCTTCTCTTGTCATCAGCTGGACCCTGCCCCAGCACCCAGCCCTTCGCCCGGGGCCAGCAGAGGGGCAGCCCCTGAGCCAGCGGCTGTGTGCCTTCGCAGCCCGTGGCAGCCGCTCGCAGCGCTGGCTGCGCTGCCGAGGGAGCCAGCCGAGCCGCTGGGTTGGCGGTGCGCTGAAAAAGTGGGGCAGGGACAGCTCCTGCCAGGCCGTGGGCAAGGTGGGATGTGGACGGAACTCTCTGTGGAAGCAAGTCTTGGATCTTCATGCTGTGGGAGAGGTGGGGCCACAGGGGCGTGTGGCCCCTTGGAGCAAGAGCACGCGAGAGTGCCGCTGGAGGCATCTGGAAACACCGGGCGCAGCTGCAGGGAGCCTTCCCTCACCTGCATGGTCGGGGGCCTTGGGCTGGGGGAGCACTGCAAGCTCGGAGGACAGTGGCTCACCCAAGACATGTAGCATGGAACAGGTTGACAAGAAATCCATGGGGCATCGGGGGGTACTGGATGCCCTGTGAGCCATTTTGTGCAGCTCTGAGGAAATGTAAAGGTGAGCTGCTCACTGTTTGCTTGTGCCTTGCTTGGGCAAGCGGAATTAAGAGTTCATTGATGGAGCAGACAAAAATGTAACAAGATCTAGTGGTTCCAAGATGATGTCAGGCATATTTTGACTTGAAGTAAGATGCAAATTCCGACTGTTGATGTTAACTATGCCTGGAATATTATTATGTAGATTGGGATGGATGTTTCTAGAGCTCTCCAGGCACTTCTGAAATGAATTTTGGATGCTTCTCCACACTGGGATCTCCTCTGCCCTGCTGCCAGGTTGGAGATCACACTCAATGCGGTTGAACTGATTGCTTTGGACTCCGGTAATCTATTTGCTGCAGTGCCGCATGGTGAGTTATTAGCTAAGATGGAGATAAGTCCAGGAATTATAAGAAATTACAAGAGTTTCCCAGAGGCTGGTCCTGGGCCCAGGTTTTATTAATGATCTTGGCACACCAAAATGGATGTGCTAATGAAATCGGCTGCTTATCCAAAACTGGAGGCATTGTCGATACAGGGGAGGACTGGGATATCCTATAGCCGGGGGTACGCAATTTTGAAGGCTAATACAGGAGAAATGGGATGAAATACAATAGTAGAAAATGCAAGGTTATGTCGCTAATGGCTGAGATCAGACTTCTGTTACAAGCTGGCAGTGGGAGATTATTGTTTGGAAGTAATAGTGGAGAAGGATGAAGGTGTCCTGCTGGTTCCAGTATTGGGCCACTCACTTTCTGCTCCAAGTGTTCCTCTGTGGGTTGAAAAGAGGTGGGGAAGCCCCATGGTCTGACATGGCAATGCTGGTGGCTGTGAGCACCAGTCATTAATAGCTGCACATCTTGTTCATGCTGGAATGCAGCTAAGCTGAGGGAGAGCCTGACAGGACTACTGAACCTGTGAGTATCATAGGAAATATGTCACACTTGGCAACTCTGCCTGGGGTTTGACAGTCTGAGCTGGGGCTGATGTAACATGAACAACATCTGTCCTCATGGAGTTCAAGACAGGCAAGTGTGTGGGCCTTTGCTGCCTGTCAAAGCCCCTTCCACCTTCCAGAAGGAGGAATGTCTTCTTTAAAGCTTTGCAATTGTTAGGGGATTTTGTTCTGGAGCCTACAGAAATAAAAATATTTGCATTCGTTGCCCTCCTCCAAAACTCCTTAGAGATGGGGTAGATACTTGGGAGGTGTGTGGAGGAAAAAACCTGCAGAAAAATTAAACTGAGATGCTTGGAGCAGCCAGCATGCTGCTAATGTGGAGCTAGTTACAGCAGCAGTCTTTGCTGAGTGCTTCTCTTCGCAGTGGAAGCTTAATGTTTTAATGAATTGGCCCATATCAAAATTGGGAGTCTGGCTGGCTGCCTGATGTGAAGATTGGGTGAGGAAGAAAGTGCAGTGCTGCGTCACTTGTTGCTTCTGGAATTGCCCTGCATCCCATAAATCCAGCTGTCAAAGAGCTGCTTTAGAAAACCTCTGGGCCACTCTGAATAAGGTGATCATTGTGCTACCATGTGGGCTTTTCGCCATAGCTGTAGCTTTAACTACATGTGTGTGCCCTTGCTTTAAAGGGGGTCTAGGACCAGAAGCATATGGGAGGGCTCAAGTGTGATTGCTTTCCCAGACTTTCTCATGGATAGGAGGACCAGACACAAGCTGTATTCATGCATCTGCCAGTCAAGGAGAAATCAACAGTAAACAGCACTCGTGGGGGACTCTGTTAGTCCTATTCTGTGTGATCAGGTTTGTGTTGAAACCAGATGGAGGGAGTCCATGTGTAGAAGTGAGAACTTGTCCGTGAAAGGAATGCTTACGTAGTTCTTGCTGTTCAGCTGAGAGGGAGTGGCAGCAGTGTGATTTACAGTGAGGATAAAACAAAACAAGTAAGGCAGACTGAGAGCTGAGAATACGCCTGAAACTGTACACTGGGAAAGAGAAACCCTGGCACAACAGACCTGAACTGGACAGAAAGCAAGCGCTGAAAGTAGCTTTGGACAACCACAGCAGCACCAGACATTTGTCCTGGTGCCTGGCTCCTTCTCGGTTGGTTGAGTGGAGCCAATCTAGGCTCAGGGTCAAATGCTGCCAGTGGTGTCACCAATAAGACAGAGGACAATTAAAATGTTCAAAAAATGTGACCCCAACACTGAAGGCAAGCAAAATCCACTTTAGCTACAACATGAATTGATGGATGAAAACTCTTTTGCTCCTGTTGCCCTCCTCAAGCAAGCAAAGCTGTCAGGGGTGGGTGATAAATCCCGTTCCAGTAAGTGGAGTCCGGAGAGACTTGAGGTAGGACAGATTTTGGGTTTCATTCTTTCTGCACATCTGCTTTTCTCTCTCATTGAAAAAACTCTGAAGTCAGGAGTCAAAATTCTGAGGCAAGGCTCAGTTCCCCAAGTCCTTGTGTGTTTTCTTTCCTGCGCATGGAATTCACCCTCCCTCAACTGCCCTGAGACTTCTCTCCCTGGGGGAGGCAGCAAGCAGCCCAGAGTGTCTTGGGGGGAAATGGGAAGCACAGGTGTACTGTCTGGGATGGGGACCCAGGGGAATTGTGAGAAGTTTGAAGGGGGAGGGCAGTTCCAAACAAGTGACTGTGCCAGTCATGCTGCTTCATGATCTATCTGTCCAGGATGGTACCCTGTGTGGCTCTACCCTGGCTCTGGGAGGATCACCCTGCCAGCTACCTGTGGGAGCACAGCTGGCAATGTACTCCTACCCAAGGATTCCTGCCCCAGGGATGCCTTCCTGTTTTAGCAGACATTGCTCTAGATGCCATCATGCTCCTCTTAGGATGCTCTTTTCCTGATCAAGAAGGTCAGCTGTAAGTGTACTGTAACCCCAGAGCTACAGTCCTCTCACCCTCCTGGCATCTGTGTAGCTGTGTTGTTGCAGCAGCTGTTTGGAGGAGTTGGGGAGAACTGGGAAGTGCAGGGCCATATTCCCATGGCCCTGGTGGCAAAGCATGGGGCTAGGTGCAAACTACCCTCTACCTCATGAATGCTTGAATCTGTAATTAAAAGAGAAGAACAAAGTATATGGAAGATCATCATTTCATAAAGCCCAGCAAGCCTGGCTTCGAAAAAGGAAAATCATGTCTCACTTACTGAATTCCTTGAACTTGTCAAGGTTTGTAAAGGGAGATAGTATCTTTTATTAGGCCAATCGATAGAGCTGGAAAAAACACATAAGCTTTCAGGCAAAGAAACCCTTCTTGTATGGTTTTTTCCAGCTATATCAGTTGGTCTAATAAAAAGTTATTACCTCTGCCCACAAATCTTATTTCACTTACTCCTTAGATCATCACAGCACAACTACTTGAACATGTCAGTAGGAATGGAAAAAAAAAAAGAATTATTTGATACCATTTATTTAGATGACTTAAGTTCCTCAGCCAAACCATGAGCTACAAAAGCTAAGCAGGTATGGAGTGAAATCTAGTGCCTTTAGTAGAAGGTATTCCTCGGAGGCTTAAAAGTTTAGACTTACAGAGTCAATTTTCATCAGGGTAAAGTGTTAGCAGTGTAGTTTGTGGTGTGGTATGGTTCTCTATTGTAGAAGCAGAAGAAATTATTTAGGCTAATGAGAACGGGTGAAAATTGTGAGGAGTGTGAGGTAGCAGAAAAAAATATAGGCAAATGGACAAAGTACTGGAAAACTGAATGTTAAACATGTGGAGCTAAAACCAGATCTATTTAGAATTTATCTGTACATCTGTCCAGCCAAGAAACAGACTTGGGGTCGTTTTATACAGCTCAGTGGGAATCTCTGCACAGCTCACGGTTGAGAAGGATGTGTGTAATGATCGTTGCGTTTATATTTGATCCTTGGCACTGCCTCCACCGTGGGCTCTGGGGACCGGCTGCCCCATCTGGAAAGCTGTGTTTGAGAGCCAGGGAGAATTGGGAAGAGCATCAGAAGCCATCAGGAGACTTTGGCAAAAGCCTCTATCAGGAGACAGATCTGTAAGGCTAGGATTATCTGCCTTAGTGGGAACTTGAAAAGTGTCTTCGGCAAAAAGCTGGAGAAGGCAGAGCGTCCGACTGTTCCTGGCCTGCCACACTGCAAGTGGAATTAGGGCTAACAGAGTACCCGAGGTGCTGCAGCGCTGGTGTCCCCCTCACTCAGGCCAGGGTTTTAAGACAGCTGCGGCGGGCGATGCTGTGCGGGCGTGGCGCGGCGGCAGGGCCGTGCCTGGCGTTCTGCTCGCTGCCGTGAAACGGCCTTCGGCAGTAACTGTGCGTCCTCTGCTCCTTCGTGTTTCCCCCCGCACTACAGGTACTAAAGATGGGCCGTCGAGCCCGCCAAGACCTTTTTGCAGATGAAAATCTCAGCAGGAAGAATTCCCCGTCTGCTTCTCTTGGAGAGGTGGGTGTCCTGTCAGGAGGACTTGTCTGTTGTTCTGCTGTTGTCTCCAGTGGAGAATTACTAATTTATTCTGAGATTCCTTCCTGCATGGTCTGCTTTGCCCTTTGGATTTTATCCTTAGATTTGGGACTCATGTGACTGGCCCTATCCCTTTCCCAGTGTTGCCCATTGTATAATAGTTTCCACGCAGGGTCCTGTCTAGGGCTATGGCTTCTCGCATGTCAAGTATGGAGAGTAGTATCATTCAGGACTTGGGGCCTCTCTTTCCTGTGCATGCATATCTTCCTGATATTTTAATTTCTAGAATTAAACTATGAGCAGGCACATCATTTTGTGACCAGTTTTTCCACCATCTATGGTAGCAAGGCAGATAAACAGATGCCTTACTTTTGTGCTTTGCTTTGCTAGAGCCAGAGTACATCTGACGTGGTCTCTATCAGGTTAGTGTAGTGATGCTCTTTTTAATTTTCTCTGTGCACACCCACAGAGGTCGTGCTAGGAGCCAGCTTTGCAGCATCTGAGACTTTTCCTTGTGGGTACTAATGTGCAAACTCAACTCCCACTTGTTTTTGGAGGAAAACTGGTTCAGAGGCTGTTCTACCAGTACATCTTCAAATGGTAGAAGGGGGTCAGGTCAGGAACCCCGCTTTCTCAGGAGAGTGAGGCAACATCCTCAAGTATCCAGAAATAGATCTGAACTGGTTCAATTAATTTTTTTGCTTGGTGTTGCAGAATGCTGAAATTCTTCCTGGAAGCTTGCTGTTGGATGTTAACATGGCTTCTCCACAGGCATCTCCTGCTGGAAGGAGCAGCTCTCAAGAAATGACATACCAGTTTTACTCCCTGACACATACATATGGACAAAAGTGTCATCTGACTTTCACCTTGTTGACAGTGATATTTGTTTAAGTGAGGTGGTGCTTATCTTTTTGCAGTGCCAGTCAATGGTCTCCAGCATATCATATTCTTGGCTTCTTTAAACTAGAAACCCATTTTGCCCAGCTGGCCACCCTGGCACCAACTCTGCTTCAGGTTACTCTGCTCAGAGCTCTGGGACCTTCTGTCTCGGAGAGGCTACTCCCTGATTCCCTGTGCAGTGACAAAACTTTCCTATTACACTGAGTAGCTGTGTCCCAGACACCCATGCCAAAATGGCTATGGGGGAATTTTTCCTTTGAGACCCTGTGATGCTGTTGAAAATAGCACCATTACAGCTTAGCTTACAATAACACCTCATAGAGCAGGCTTTTTTTCATGCTCATTTCTTTTGATAGGCATAATGGAGAATCATCTTCCACCTAGGGATTCTCCCCTTGGATATGCTGTAGGCATTCAGGATGGATTTTGTGAGGGAATGTGCAGAAGATGCAGTTTAAGAAATAGAAGTAACTGTCGACCTCATAAGTAAAGAAAGTCTTTAAGAAACCAGTTGGTGGTTTAAGGGGGTGTAAATCATTTTCTGGCCTCCACATTAGGGTGGCTCGCTGTCAGATTGTTCTCTTGCTGCAACTGGCCGTCCTAGTTCATGGGCTGATTGCCTGGTTTTAAGGGGACCATTATGTAGATGTACAGCTGATGGACTGTAACTTACTGCAGTTTGCTTGTGCTTACATCACAATCATTTCAATAGCTGGGAAGAGATCACAGGGGCTCCAGGCCTTGGGTAACCCTGAAGAAGACTAAGAAATATTTACAGTGTTCTGTTTGAAAGCAGTGAGCTTTTCAGCAGCAGAAGGGTGAGGACTCCCATGCCTTACAACATTCAAATATGTTAGTACTGGATTTTAACCACCAAGAAGAATCAGTTTGTGTCAACAGTCTCTCTTCAGACAAGTCTTGTTGCTAAGTGTTTTTGTTAATCGAAAACCTTGGAGCTACTGGAAGAAAGACAAAATCCACTGTCAATAACCCTCAGTCTTTTCCTTTGCTCCAAAATTGGAGGCTTTTTATATGTGATCATATTTGTTACCGAAGTGAGTATTTAACAGAACTAATATTTTTTTTCCTTCACCCTAGATTGGCAATCGCCTTTTACTTTTCTGGAAGCTTGTCCTTGTCCTTGGCTTGCTGTTAAGTGGTGGGGTCAGCTGTTAAAATGGATGTCTCATTCAGCCATCTAGTCATCTTGAAACCTTTATGAGAAATCTTCCCAAAAGGAATGCAAGATTAAAATAAACAGTCCTTTTTTTTTTTTTCTTTTTCTTTTTTTTTTTTTTTTTGTGGAAGTTGCGGCAATGGAGTAGGCCCCATGTAATTAAATTCAGCATGGAAGGTTTCATTCTTATAACTGATTTTGAAGACAAAGGGATGTGTCTTAAAATGTTGCCATATTCACACCCTCATATGCAGTTTCACACCCTCATATGCAGTTTCACATTCAGGTTACTGATTTCACCTTCGGAGGTAACTCAGAGTTTTAAAACTGTTTTAATTCACCTTGACTCTTTTTTACTTTTTTTTTTTTTAAATTCCATGCCAATCTACCCAGTTTCCACCCGTCTGCAATTTTGGGTATGAACGTACCATTTGTGCTATTGTTCAGGTCTTTCCTTGACACTGAGAAGCATCCAGGTAGTGCTTTCCAGTCAGAGCAGCTTGCTTGATGGAAGCAAAAAATACCTGTCTATCCATGTTTCAACCTCTGGGCTTATTACAAGGAAATTCACTTAGGGGGTGAACAATTATTGTAATTAAAAAGATCTTTGTTTTGAAGTCAATAGGCAAATCATCTGACTTGGTGCATAGATCTTATCAGGTTACTGCTGATCTCTGCTTGGCCTGGTCTCTCTCTTCCAAAAGAGACTCCAAACTCTGTGTTGCTCTCTACAACAAATGTGTTGTGAAAACCCCCTTCCCCAGGGCACAGTTGCAATGTCTTGTGCCTTGTAGCCTAACCTACTTCCCCCAAGCTCTATGCAAATGCTATCATATCTTAGTATTTTTTCAGTGCTTGTTGTGTGTATGTATCTCCCATGAGAATATGCTTAACTACAGCAGCAAATCTGTAATTCCTCTGCCCCAAATCTCTGCTTCGTAATTCCCATTCTATGTGGAAGTACCTGCATTATCTTCAACTGTGGACCTCCTCAAGGGGCTCATGAAAGGTCACAAAGCTCACACTCTGCCCATGTGACATGCAGAGCATTCCTGCCTTTTCAGAAGTACAAGTACTAACAAACAACACCGCAGCTATGTGTTATTTCACCTGGCAAGATGGAACATGATTATTTGCTGTCATTGGTGCAGTTGGCACCCTCCTGCAGCAAAGGCTGTGCATGTTCCTGGCCTTCAGAGCTTCTTGGCAATTCAGCAGGCACTTCTTGGGCACCCAGGGGAATATGCTGTAAGTGGGAATTCCTAGAGATAAATCTGCTTGCTGCATGCCAGAACTCCACATTTCAAACGTTCATTTTCAGAGGGGTAATGTATCTCTTTTTCTGTTGAGAGGCCTTTCCCATCCCCTGGCTTGATGTGGTACATTTACTCATCTCGATGCTATCAAGTTTCTGACAGAATGGGAGAAACTCAAGCTAGTCACGTTATTTGTATAATGGGAGGGACAGATCATATAATGAGATCTGTTGAAGATCTTTGCTAACTCATCCTAACAGGACTTCTGGACACTTTTATAGAATAAAAGTCAAGCCTTTTTCCTGGCTCTAACATCACTACACCCAACAGCCTGAATGCTGGTTTGATGACATCCATCAGAAGAAGCTGTTTGGCCAGGTTTGGAGCTCTTGATGAGATTGATTTGGAAAGCTGAGTGGAAAAGTCTTTTTCAAAATGTATCAGCAGATTTTTCCTTTCCCATTTCTTCTCTCAACAAGAGTGAACTGTTTGCTGTTCTGTAAGAGATCTGTATGCAAAAATATTTTAATGTTATCCTACTTCCATGGTCTGTTTTCTCTTTATCCTACAGTGACGTGATTCCCTTGGGACCTTGTTCAAGAGTTCCCTGGTTTCTGCCTCTTAGAGTCTCAGTATGATTTTTGCCAGCATGTCTCTGGCAGCACTCAATAGATCCTTTGAATGGAGACTGCTTTACTAGGCAATGGTCAGCCTAAAAGATGAAGGTTTTCCCTATTTTGAGAATATTTCCACACAGGTAGGACAATATGACTTTATATCAGGGTTTAGCCAAAAATCAAGTTCCCTGCTGGTTCTCTCTGTTACATTTCATCACAGCCTGGGGAGAGGCTCTGTGCTTTCACTTCTGAAAGTATGTTCTTCTCTTGTTGTCCTAGCTAGGTATTTGTAAGCTGGCTTATGTAGTTGTGGTCCTTGGGTGGTAGTTAAAAAGCATTTCATACTGTAAAAAATATCTTATTCAGCATAGAGCCAGGTAGACAGACAAAAACTTGGGCTATCTCTGCTGCATATTGGAAGGATGTTCCCACGGGTGAATTTTGCAAAGCAGCTATCTGGACTTCCACCACCCATTTTAGAAACACTCCTGGCCGTGATTCTTTAGGCTGATATCCTGAATAGGACTCCATTACCTAACCCAAATGAGTAAAGAATAATAATAATAAAGAAAAGAATTGCTGAGGGTGAAACCCATGTGGAAGATTGCTCCAAGAAGTGGTTATTTAAATGCTTTTTCCAACATGTGTTGCCCAGCTCGATTTTCTTCCATGCTAGTGCAAGTCTTGTACCACTTGGGCTCTGTACATCCAGAGAAGCTTAGGTCATGTTGGACCCCACAGAAGCCTTTCTGCTTTTGGCTGTGGGAACAAGCAGGCCCCTGGCTGACAGATACATGCTTCCAACAGATTTTTACCAGTTGGGCCAATCTGATTTCATTTGTGGTGCTCATTGGTAAGAACACTTTCGTGCCACAGCTCCCCTAACCTGCACATAGCCCCTTCTGCTCTTGTCATAGTAAGATTTTAAGACCAGATGACAGCAAAGACGCAAATGAACTCAGATACCAAACCACTTCCATCAGAGATATATGCAATTTATGGATTGCATGGCTTCCATGTTCCACAGGAGGGATGATTTATCCAGAGGAAAAGTCAGGTGGATTAGTGGAGTGTTTCCAGCCATCCCGTGCATACTCCTGGTGTAGGGTCATAGGTCAATCTAGGATACTCTAGATTCTCCTCCTGAGTGGTTCTGAACACTATGATTTCTAGAACAGCACAGAGATTATAGGGTTCTGAATGACCTCCTTGCACTTGGTGCCTAACAGCACTGGTTGCTGCAACTGCTGGTGCTGACAGTCTGCCCATCTAAAAGGATCTCCACCAGTTTGCAACTTTCACAGTGATTAACAGGCTGATTTTCTTGGTTTACTTATCTACCCCACAATCACACTGCTCCCTTATGGTGTTAGCCAAAGATCATTTGCTGAAGCCAACACTGATGTCAGCTATGCCTGTCTTACTCTAACTGCTACAGCTTGTGCTCTCAGGGGAAAATCTGAGGTTGCTTTGAGAAACAGTAGCTTCTGAAAAAAGGGCTGTAGCCTGCAATAGTGTTTAACCCCTAGTATGACTGATCCAGCATCAGTTCTGTTCTCTGGCATGGCTGCAGTGACTCTCCATATGAATCTTTCTAGGATTCCACACACCTGAATAATTTGAATTTTATCATGCTATAGGGAGAATGAACTAAGTCTGTTCTCTTCTTCCTTATGTTTGTTTGTTTGATTTTCTTTAAGTATCACAGTGGGCATCTGCATAAATGACTGGATATAAAATGTTATAATGGTGGGATCAACTTTGTGCTTTGTTCAAGTGAATAAGGTTGCAAAGCACGTGCTGCAGGACATCCATAAATGTCAATCTTCAAGCTGTTTTATGCAGGCTTCCATAGCGCTTCCTTTTAACTTCTTTCTCTCTTTTTCCCTCCTGACCCTTCTAGGATGAAGACTCTCAGGAAAAGGTTGACCATGTAAGACTAGAGGCTTTCTAGGTAGATGCTGGCTCCTCTGAAGGGGACTAGTAGGATTAACCTGTTATGTATCTGGAAACTACCTTAAAAGGATACTCTAATACTGGAGAATAATATAAAGTTTGCTTTGGATGCAGTGTCTTTCCTGCATCCTCTGTTTCTGTTGCTGACAGGTTTTTAATTATCTTTGAAATAGCTGCTCTTATCAGCTGCTGCATCTTGTTTTGAGGTCACAGATGTATATGTGGCCACTGAAAAGATGCTGTATTTTCATTTAAAAGTCAGGACAGCAATTAGCTAATAGAGTACAAAACCTGACTGAACCTAGATTGCTGTCCAGTATGGTTAGTTTGCTCTTATAACATGAAAACTTGTCTTCAGGGATGATGAAGTCTTGCTGGTGCCCCAGAGGAGAAGGCCAGGCAGTAGTAGCAAGGACATATGCCTTTGTATTTTCTGTGAGTCTTTTCATTTTATTGCAACAGCTCTGAATGCCAGAATCTGTTGCTAATAATGTCGTAGTGCTTCTTACCAGGCTCCTATTACATGCAGAGAAGGAATACACATATCCTTTGTTATCCTGCACCAAAGCTAAAATATACCTTAGCATTAATTTAGCATAAGAAACCAGGATGATGCCATTCAGAACAACCTGAGAAGTTCAACTTCTTTCTTTTGAAGTCTTTGGGCTAATTGCTTGCACTCCTCCTAACCATGGAATTGGTGTTGCTCAATTTTTCCTGCCTAGAGTTGCTCTCTGTTAGATAATTAAAACACCCTCTCCTGTGCTCTTAATTCCTTCTACTGAAGGACCACTCCAATACTGGTAGCACAGTAGATTCATCTGTGAAATATAAAGCCCAGAAAAGAAACCCGTATCACCCATCTCATTAATTCTGGCCTCAGAAGGGTATGCTCATCACAAGGAGTCAAGACTATTCAGATTAGCTCAGTTTTCTCTTGGTAGTGCAAGAAATGATATTGTTAAAAAGATCCACTGGGTTTATTTGGCAGTGATGGATGGTTCAGGACTATGCCCAGAGCACTTTTCCATTTATCAGGCAAAGAGACCTCCCACTGATGGGTATAGTTTTGGGGACTGGTTGCCTAATAGAAATTTTTACTGATAATTGATCTAATCTTCCCCCCCACGCCTCGCTGGAACCAGTTCTTACAGTCATTTCACTGGAACTAATTCCACCTCCATGCAGTGCCCTAAATCATTGATTCCCAAGGTCTGCTGTTGAGTGCTGACTGGTCACATGCCACAGGCGCCTTCTTGCTTCTGGCTGCTAAATTTCATTAAAATAACTTTACTGATGTGACTCTTCCACATGAGCAATTGTTGCTTCAGGGATGTTAGGCAATGGTGCCTGGCAAGGAGATTTTACTTAGGATGAGGGGATTCCTGCTTTGAAAACCCTCTTGTATGTGTAATTCCTGTGTCCATTTTTCAGGCTTATGCTCTTAAGCATGACAGTCACACTTTATAGTATTTTTCCTTTTGGAAAAGTCTGTAAATGGTATAAAATGGTTAACTGAGTGTTCAGAAATCTGACTGATCAGTAAGCTGCTTGTAACTTACACTACTGTATGCTTACAAACGTCTGTTAATTGTATCATAAGTCTCTTCCAAATCAACTGTTAGTGGAACTTTATGTTATAAAGTGTGATTCAAATCTTGTTGCAGTGTATCCCTCCCTTAGTCATTGCCTGGCCAATCTGAAATACTTGGCTTCTTGAATCATTTGTCCGAAGTTGGCCTCCTTGTCCCCTGATGGCTCATATAGCCCTTCTCTGAACTCCCTTTGGGCTTTGCTGAGTGTTACAATCTGAACTCTTCCTGGATTTGGTCCCTTTCCTCCTGCTGTGCTGAAGGTAACTTTGTAGCTGCTTCAATACTAACAAACAGCCCCATCTAGTTTGTCAATGTGAAGGTACCTGCTGAAGTCCTGCCCTCCAGCCATCTGCCTGCTCTGAAACTTGTTTTGCATCCTTTGGCAAACCACTCATCTCGCATCTGAATTTTTGCCAGTTGAATCATTCATTTGGCTGCACCTTCCAAGACTGCCTGGGATATTTAGCCAAAGGCTGTAAGGCTAATCAATGGTATAATAAAGGGTGTATCCTAATATTTCAGTTAATTTGCAGAGGCAGAATAAGCAGGAGTATGAATATGGTTGTGAGCCAAGATTTTGCTGGGTTCTTTTCATGGCTTTGCCATAGATTTGCTTTGGGGCTATGGAGAAGTCCCTCCGCTGGTTTTCTTTAGTCCCTATCTGAAAGGAAAGCTAGAGCTTCATGCAGAAGCACTGTGGGTATTCCGTAAATAGACCCACAGGGGGATTTAGATGCCATATCCTCATAACAAAATCCATATTCTGCACTGGGTGCCTGTGTAGTATGTAGATAATCTCAGGATGGGCCGGTGGATCTACTGGGATGGTAAAGAGTGGCTGGGAATGGTGGTTTGTCTGAAACCCTGTCCTTCTGTGGAGTTCTGGCCCCATTCCTCGAGCTCTGGGAGTGCATGTCCTTGTGCTACCAGTGTGAGACCCTGATCCCCATCCGGTGTTTTCTAACCTTCAGAAGTGGAGCAGGGCTTTTCCTTGCCTTCAGGGACCTCCAGGTCCTGAATGAGCAGATGTTCCTTTCAGTGTTGGAACCTCATACTTTAGATGTAGAGATTAAATTGGCCATCTCCCTTCTAAGCTGGAAAATACTGATTTTATCGTCCTCTTCCTTCTCTGAGAAAGGTACAGCAAGTAATGTTTGCTGCCTCCATAGGGAATATTATATATAATGATAAGCCTGTGAGCTGTTCTGGGTCTGAGAAGGCTCTCAGTCCTTTCTCCTGAAGCCGCTCTGCCTTGCAAATGGAACCAAAAGAATTTTGATACCATAGGGAAAGACTTTCTAACTGAAGGCAGCAACATTTGAGTGGGAAGACTGGGACCTAATCCTCTAGTTGTGCTTTGGTAGACGTGCCATAGGTAGTCTCAAGGTCCCTCATGGAATAAAAACAGGGACAGCACCTGATTTCTGCCCCTTATAGAGGTGGATGCTGGCCTCTGTGGCTCTATATCACTTAGTGTTGGAGTGACAATGTGCTTTAAGGCAACAACTGGAAAAGAGGATTTGAAGATCTGACCTTTCCAGAGGGGGCATCAAAGTCCTTTTGTAGTTCTAATTGCCAGTGCTTCTAAAACATTTGGGTGGAAAAATGGACTGTTGCTTTTTAGGTTAAGTCAACATGTCAGGAACAATTGTTTTCATTGAATGTTTGTTGGAAGAACCACTATTAAAAAAATGTAAGTACCTGAAATATAAAGCCAGTTGTGTTCTTACATTGCTAGGTCACCCATTTGGGTGGGGTTGAGCGAGTGTATTTGCATTCTAAAATACAGTGCAGAATGATGTGGAGATTCCCTGGTGAGAAGCAACTTGCACTCTACCTGGGGAGGTACCAGTTTCATTACCAGAAGTACCTAAAACGACAATTTCCAGACTTGAGCTGACTCACGTGGATCCTGCTTGCAGGTGTGTCTGCACCTGTGGTGTAGACATGGCCTGGGGCCTGATATGATCAGGGCCTTTAATCAGAGCGGTATTTTCCTGACCCAGTTCTTACCCTTGCACAGTGGTTGGCATCCAGCTCCAGACTCTCATTCCTTGTCTGGTCTGGAGCAGCACCCACCCCCCAAGTGCTCTCCCCTACATTTTCTGAAACTTAGAAACATGCAAGTGAGGAACTTGGCACCAGCTGTACTCAGCCGAGTGTTGATCAGGGGACCTTATTTACATAAAAATAATCACAATGGTTTGGGCATTGTCCTTCCACTCTGGTTTGGAGAGTTCATGACCTAAGAAGTCATAATTGTAATGCAGTCACTTACAGTCATTTATGTATCTACAATTTGCACTGCAATAAGATCTAGAGAGTGGTGGTGTATTGCTGGACCAAAATTTTCCTATTCCCAAAGACCTTACAGTCTAACTGCAATGTTTTTCTCTATCACTCTGTTCTCCCCTGTGATCTTCAGCTTGCAGAGAAGCCTTCACCAAGGGTAGCTGCATTTTGTATATGGCATGTTGCCAGGGTTTTGCCTTCTTAGGCATGCAGTAGGGAGTAGGGTGGACTGGCAGCAGATAGCTCTTGAAGCAATTGGCATTTCTGAGAACCTGGGAGGGTTCTCTGAGGCAGAATTTCCCGTAGCTATTGCACACTGTGAATGCCCTCCCGTTTATGTGGTCCTGGGCTGAGCCGCATGTGTCCCTCCATGTCCCAGAGTTTCTGTCATCTGTTTTGATTCTTGCATTAGTCTAGTAAATACCCTCCACCGAAAGGATCCAGCATCCAAGGAAGCACTGGGGTTTTTTTTACCTGCTTCCATTTTACAGGGTTTGCATCTTTTTTTTTTCCAGAGGTCCTCTGGTTGCTTGTAGAAATGCTGGACTCCCAGCCTGTTCCTGGGGACCTCTCATCTGGAAGTTGGCCAGATTCTCCAGCAGGAATCTCAAAAATGCAGCTGAACTTTTGTTCCCTAATTAGGCCAACTTCCCCAGTGTGAGGCCCAGCACTGCATGGCCTGGAGCTCCCCAAGGCCTTGTGCAGCCTCTCTCCCGTGCACCCCGACTGGCTGACTGGCAGGGCAGTTATTTTCAGCTTTCTGAGCTTATCTCCTTGCCTTTTGATGACATCTTCTGAAATAGCTTTTCTAGTCAGCCATGTTTCCTAGCCTTTCTAATAGTATCCTGCCTGCTTGTCTACCTTGATGTGGATTAGGGACAGTCTCATTGAAAATAATTTTATTAAAAGCTTTTCCTTTTCCACACATGTATTTCATGCTTTGAGTGCTCCTGGACCCACCTCAAGGCAACAAAAGAACTGTAGGAGGTGGGAAGGTGGGTGGGGAAATGTCTGACCATATGTAGCATAAAGTGGTAGCAAACTGAGAAATGTTCATGCCTAGAAGGGCTGGAGGGGCACTTCCCTGTAACTGTGGGTTGTGAGAGGATTCTACCTGGTGACCCTTGTTCAGAGAATCAGATTGTTATGTGCTGATTCACTGTTCTCCTGCAGGGGAGAGCAGTAACTCCTCAGACAGGTTAAGGTGCCAAATGCTGCAAAGGTGACAGCTTTCCTCATGGGTGCACATCAGCTGGCAAATAGCTGGCCACTGTTTTAGGAGAGCAATTCTTGATAGCTGGTTAATGATATGAACTGCTCCTTTACCTGTGATAGATGGCAGAGAATATTTGAAGGCTGCCAAGAACTTCTGTCTCAATAAAACTTTCCCTAGTCAATGACTGTGAAAAGAAGGACAGTTAGTGGATGACATGCAAATCCAGTATTTTCTGCTCACTATTTAAGACATGCAGAAGTCCTTGAAGGGTATTCATTAAAATCAGATGTACTATTTGAACTGTCTGTGGGCATGAGAGAGAGCCAGCAGAGATGGATTGTTCTTTGCAAAAAGCCCAGGCTTGTATAGATCTTGGAATTGATGTGTTTTTGATATCATACATGCTCTGAGATCAGTATATATTATTTTATGTGTCTATTTAGGAGCAGTGGGGCTATTTGACTTGCAGCTCCTAAAATGGCAGCAATCAAAACTAATTTATCAGGCCTGGCTGTGGAGATTTGCTTTTCTTCAGTCAAGGGAGCCTCTGGCATCTTGCTGGAGAAGAGAATGTTTGAGACTGCCCATACTCCTTTCTTTTCACTTCCTGGTCAATATTGGATAAAAACATGACACTTACATACTGTGTAAAATCTCACAGTGTTTGTATATTGGAAAAACATAGATCTTACATATTTTAGGAGAAATATGACATGAATTGTGTGTCCTCTGTTGCTGTCAATGTCATTGGAGTCCCTGTATCCCTGCACAGAGTGCTCAGTGTTTCAAAGGAGTTGTTATGTTGATGAAGGTAAATTAATCCATATTTCCAGACCCTCCTGAGAATCTGAGGGACTTAACATGCCCATAATCTGCCTCTGTTGGGGTAGGTCCTAAAAGAAACTTCGCTGGACCTTCAGGATTCAGAGACACACAGGATAGTTGCTTCCATGAGGGAAGCAGCATCCAACTGGCACCTTCAGAACTGTAGACATGATCTGACAAGTAACCTGGAAATTTCTGCTTTAATGGGGAAGCCAGATTAGAATTCTGCATCTGTCTGATAAGAAGGAGCCTGAAAAACAATAAAGAAGAAAGTAGAGTTTCTACTTTAATGAAGGAGAAATGGAATTCAGGCCAGTCATTTTTCCAAGGGAGAGATAAAATGGATGATTATGGATGTAGTATCAAGGTGTTGGTAATGAAGGTGGCCTGAGAAATACTTGAAAAATGCCATCACAAAAATGGTGAGCTAAATTTCTGATCTTCCTTGGAAAAGAGACAATCTGCAGAAACTCCAGTAGAGGAGATCTTCTGGAGATAATTAACGGGCAAAAATGAAGTGGAAAGGTAAATCCCAGCAAGTAAGTGATTAGTTGATGCTGTGAAAGAGACTAAGCAGCAAGGGCTGAGAGACAACACTGTTGTCAGGAGCTGGTGGAATCTCAGTGTTTTGAACACTAAACTGTTTGGATGTAATAGCTTTGCATTTGGGAACATACTTACAAATCTTGCCTAAGGTGTAACAGTAGGTACCACCAAGTTCTGATCATTTAAATCCCCCAGTCTTTTTCACCAAAAAGGTATGTTTAGGAGCACATTTGCTGCATTACAGAAGAACAGTGTACTCTGTTTCTGCTCTGATCCCTCTGGGGTTGACATTTGTCCCACTTTCTGCCTCGAGCTCTTGCTTGCAGCTGCAAAGTCCCTACCTGTCACCATACGATGGCAAAGCACGACATTGCATTCTCAATTGTAAATTATGCTGAGGTGTTGGAACTGTGAAAGTATATGAAGGTAAGTTTATTTACTTGACAGAAGTGTATGTGGCATGTGACCTTATTGCAGCACTTTTCAGGCAGCTAACAAAGAAAAGCTGTTTCTCCTTAGGTGACAGTTAACCTTGCCTTTTCTGTTGCTAGTGTTCCTGTTGGCAATTCAGAAAGAATTACCTGATTTATTGCAAGAGGAATAAAAGACCTGTAGGTGTATGTGAGGTGTTTTTCAGGATCTGACAGACATTCAGGGTTGCCTGGTGTGTAGGATCAATGGGAACACAGTATAACATTGACAAGACATTGGAATCAAACCCCTAGATGCCCTGGAGTCATGCCTTGTCCAAAGACTGGGTCGGACATTGTCATCACCTTCTGATCTAATGTGCCCCACTTGAGCTATCTTTGATCTGAAGGCTAGTTTTGATGATGAGTAAATTAAATTGCATGTGCATTGAAATGTCCTGGAGATGGTGCATTTTCCCTCAGCTTTATGGCCCAGGTTGTTTGGTGTCATTTTTGTGTCCCTATGCACCTTTGTGAGAGTTGTGAGGCTGTGTGTTAGAAATATGGCTAGCTGGCTATCAGAGGGATAGTGTGAGGGGAAAGGGGGTTGTTTGCATGGGAAGCATCTGTGTGGGAAGGAGTGTGTTTTTTGAGTTAGGGGTGTGTGTAATGGGAATAGGGATGTTTATGTGGGCATGCACACCCATATGTGGTGTGTGTTCCCACTTTTTCCTGGGCTCTGGGTGTGTCCAGATCAACTGAATTCAAAATGCTCCTTTTTTGGCACTGTAGCCTCTTCTCTGGTTTGGCATCTTAAGAATCTGGGGGAATCATTTAAAGATCAGAAAACTCCATTCACTTGGGCCCCTGAAGGCTTCACATTCTGTGACATGGTCATTCCAGTCGACTGAGCTCTGTCCCCTACGGATGAGCCCATATAAGGAGGCTGTTTCCTGCGTTTCACGCTCCCTGCCTGTCCCTCTGCCCTCCTGTGCTCCCTTTGCTGAAGAAAGTTGGTATTTTGGGACTGCAGCTCCTGCCTCATTCCTGCTCCCTGTTTATTTTTGGAGGATGACTATTTTTGCTCCTATCAGGGAGCTATGCAGGGGTCATACCCCCTCCCTGAAGCAGGCAGAGGCTGCCCCTGGCAGGGTCTCTTAATTTCCCACACTCACAAACAATGTTTCTACTTCAAGAAATAAACATGCAAGACCCCTACCGACAGGGGTTAGCTCGACCCTCTCCTCATCTGTGGCAAGAAGTGATTTGGCTAAGGGTTGACCCCACCACACGTATAAGGTCCTCTCTGAAGTCGAAACTCCTCAGGAGTCATCCCACTTACTCACTTTCTTAATAAAAGCTGTGGAAGCCACCTGTGCCCCCACCATTCCTTTGCAGTTAGCATTTTTCTCTGTTTTGGGACATCTTTTACCCAATCATTCTTTCTCATGATGGTCCATTCACAGGTCCCTGTAATCCATCTTCCCTTACTGGGCACCATCAAATGGCAGCTATGTAAGCTGGGTTCACCTTAGTCTTAGTCACCTCTGCTTTCCTCATTGCCTGCCATGCAGAACACTGAAGGACGTGCTGTACAAAATGCGTCAGGCTGGGGGAACTAAGCCCAAAAATGTAAACGGCAACAGGCAGCTTCCAAATGGTGGGAATTCGTGGCCCCATTTGAAAATCTCCATCATAAGCCCCAAGCTGAATTTCCATTTTCTCTTTCTATGTGGCAGAGTACCACACAAGACAATGCAAGAAAATAGCAGGGGATATCTTTAAGCTCCAGATGATCTTCCCCTTTGGATTTCGGTGGTAGCAGTGGTGGGATTCATCCCAACTAACTTTGGAAGAGTTCGGGTATGGATCACTGTATCTGAACTTGGCATCTATCCTCCTATTCTAAGCAGTGGAAAAAAGCAGACTTTTTAGGAACAATTCCTCATATAAAACAAGATGTCTAAAACATGCTGTCTTGTACCCTAGGAAAGGCATATTGTGATACCTCCCACTGATATGTGGGCAACAGTGATGAACGAGTTCCCAGTAAGCTCTATTTTGCAAGGAGAGCACATCCTCTGTGGATGTCAGCGACTGTATTGTGTGTCCTCAAACAGTCAAAGGCACACAGACCTGAAACTTTGCAAGATACTGATTAGGGTGATGCACTTTTTGTTCACAGACAAGCTTAAAACCTGTCCTGTAGTTTATGTCTTCCTTCTATTTTATGATTAAAGAGCATTTTAAGTATTATCTCTCCATTATTTCATGAAGTGTTACACTAGTATGTGTGGACCTGGTGTCTCAACTGGCTTGACTTTGCCTTGACCAGAGCTGTCTGTAACTGTCTCGTCTCTTTGTTAAAGGTTCCACCACCTAAACCTCCACGTCGGCAAGGAGGCTGGGCAGATGATCCTGTACTGGCACCTACCAAGTGAGTCCTCACCTCTTTCCTTATTAAGAGGGACTTAGGTGTGGAATAAAGGAACATCACTAGTTGGACCTTGCTGTCACAGACACTGGAACAGTTTTCCTGGGTCTTTTAGATGGTCTCTCTTTCCAATATCAATGTAACTTGTTCAAGCCATTTGAAGTATTACTCTTGCTTGGTTCCATTGGCTAACTGACTTGGCGAGGCTTGAAACTGTGTACATGTCCCTGTTTTGCCAGAGGCAGTGTATTCCTAATCTGGTACAGTGCCTGGAATGAGTCAAGAGCATAATAAGCATGTAAAATGCAAGAGCTGGGATGGGGGGATTTGACTGGTTCCGTCCTTTCCAGGAGAGTGACACATGACAGCACCACACTGACAAGAGTGCAATGAACACATCAGGATTTAGTGATCAGCCTTGACAGTAAAGGTGAAATTTGTCAATGTTTATGTGTGTATAGGGTTATGGAATAATGGAGATGGATGGGGATGGTCAGCAAGAAGAGATGGGAGGAAAAAGTATACAAATTGTAGAATGTGTGTTGAGAAGCCTGATGCTTATGTGAAGGACATGTAAGACAAAGGAAGTATCTGGACATGATAATAGAATAGGTATGAAAACTAAAGGACAGTTCAGACTGAGAAGACATTACTTGCTTTCAAATAGTTGTGTTTTTCCAAGCTGAGAAGTTATGTTGATGTTGTATTTCATATTCACAGAGCTGAAGGGTTCATCTGTGGAGTGGTGTGAGATTGTGTAGTTAAAGGCCTATAATAAAGTCTGTATGTCTTAATATTTATTGTGGAGGCACTCTGATTTATGAAGTTACATATTTTCTTTTCTGAAACTGAGAATGGGTGAGGACATCCAGAAACCTGTTATATAGTCAGTATTTCCTGGGAGGAAAGAAAGGTGGTCTGTATTCTGGGGTAGCCTTTCCAAAAATCAGTACCGTTCTGGGAAAATTATCACTCTATTTGTCTCTGAAAACTAAATAGCCTGGAAATCTGGAGACTAAAATAAAGCAAGGGAATAAAGATCTCAGCCTGAACTCCTGTTGCTCTCCAGTTTAACCCTGGTAATGGTTAGTTTTCATAGGCTGGTTGCAGCTAGAAGTTGCCATTGCAATGATGCATCCACCTCAGGATATTAAAAAAGTGCCACCAATGATCCTGGATCTTTGCAGGACCAAGCAGAAGCTTTATGGAAATGTGACAGCAGACAAGAAAGTTCTATTTCATTGTTTAGGAAAAACAAGTTATGTAACTGTTGGTGAGGTGAAGGACTGGAATTGGAGGTAATATATATGCAGGGCTGTACCTAATGTGCCCTGAAGGACAGTGAGCAGGTTCCGAATGTAACAGCACTGTGCCACGTGCTGTTTTACCATGTTTTCCATTGTTTGACATTAGCTTTACCCTATAGATTTTCAGCATTAGCTGTGGGTGGTGCTCCCCAGCATCTCAACTGCATGGGTTACAAGTTATGCTAAGTGTCTGGAGTAAAGGCTTCTATGACATTGGATGTAGTTCAGCTGGAGAAGCAGAACAGGACACAGGGTTGCAGACCTTTCTGCCTCTGAGAGTCTGCACACTGGGACATGAGACCAAGATGTGTCCCTTGCTCAATCATGCATGTGATATGTCATATCTGACAGTGTTCATTTGTAATAAGGGTTTTATTGAATAAATTTTATGACGAAGTTTGTTCTGACTTTATCCAGTCATATGATTTACAAGGGTTTTGTACAGCTAATTACCCTGTCTTTCCTTTCCTGTGTATTTTCCCTGAGCTGATCTCTCTTCTCTCCCTTAAAAAAAGTCTGACATGCTGGCCTGTAGGGCTTGCTTTGTGATATATCCCAGGGTAAAGTCTTCATGTGAAAAGTCTGAGTCATTGGCTGATGTCATACCAATGTTGCTGTAGCTTTGTTGTTTCTGTTTTCTCAGGCTCTATCTCCCCGCAGCTTTTCAACCAATTTGACTCAGTTTGGAAGCCCATCAAGTTAACTTGCTCCAAGTTCACTAGTGTAGATGTAGTTAGAATAACATGCTTCTGTTGATACATCTGATTTAGTTTTAAGCCCTTTTTTGTCAGTGTAACTGAACCTACTCTTGGGAATTGTTCTGTTAGAAGTAATTTGATTTTCGGACAATGTTAAGGTCTGATTTTTTTTTTCTTTCACTGAGAAATGAAGGATGAGCAGGGTGGCTACAGTTAGATATTCTGTGTTGTGTAAATATATTGTGGATCAGATGGGATACTGCGGCCACTTGTGCAATGATCTTGTAGCTATTTATGTTACTCTTTCTCCATTTGAAGTCTTAGCTTTTTGTTCTGTATATGATAGATTCAGTCAGTTACAACTGCATATGTGTTGCTTTTCCTGCAGGGATGCTTTTCTGCTATATTTCTAGTTCAGAGTCTTATCAGTATGAAATGATCACTTGAAATTGTTCTTTTTATTTCCATTTGGCACATGTTAGAGTAGAATTTAGTTTGTAACCTGTTTTTCTACCGTTGTGCTCTCTTTTAGTCCCTTACCTGTCCAGCTCATGTCATGCTTATGTAAACTTGTAAATATTCTCACCATCTTGCTGATTATTTCCATCAGACTGTTGCAAGATAGGAAGAGGAGGAGCAGGACTCTTAAAGTTTTCCAACCTAAATTATTTTTAAAATTAATTAGCACAGATGATGTGTGAGATACAGTATTTTATCAGAGTTCCCATAGCATTTGTGAGTGTCAGATATTTAAATTGCTAAGAACTAAAATGATCTATTTTACTATTTTACAAGTTTTCAAGAGCCAAATGTGGGAAGATTACTTTGGACTCCTAGTACTCTTATAGAAAAGTTGTCATTGCTAGGAGTCCCATTTTGTACATCTGGGTAACAGATGAGGACCACTGGTAAGTGTCTGAGCAAACCCCCAGGCTGGTCCTTTGCAAACGGCAACTAAATGGTTCCAAACAGTGACAGGAAATTCATTTTTCCATACTACCAGAGTCATCTGTACCTGAATCTGCTGTATCTAGTTAAACCTGTACTCAGAAGATCATTCTCTGTGAGAAGAGGCGGTCTCACTGCTGCCCCAGCAACATTCTAGCACCAGTATTGGCAGAAAGGGGGCCAGCCAAGAACCTGGGCAGCCACTTGGAGCCTAGTAGCCTGCTGAGATAAATAACAGTAATTACAGCTGGGTTTTCCTACAGAGGCAGCTCTCTAACCACTGGATGGAGCCCAAGTGCCATTCTGAAAGCTGTGCTGATGTTCCTAATGACATCAGCGCTGACACTCCTGACAAGCAAAGCAGGGCTTTACTGTCAGGTTACCTCACACATCAAAAGGAAGAAACACAAAGTTCCTGCCAGTGAGGGAAGGAAAAGGGAACTCAGTTTTGCATACAGGTGAGGATTTGATAAAGGAAGGGTGCTTCCATGATTCATTTAATTCCAACTCCTTCTGATCTTGTCTCTCTGACTTTCCTCATAGAATTTCTTTCAGTTTCCTCTCTAGCAGTATGTTAATTTCTTTGCTTCTTAGATCTCTTTCAATTTACTTGGGTGTTTGATCCCTTTGGTCTTACAATGAGCCCCCTAAAATTCCTACAGTTCTGCGGGCAGCAGCTGGGGTTGTTGAGGAATAAACAGCTTGTTTCAGGTAGCTCTGCAAGCAAACACAAGTGCTGCTTTCAGTAGGAAGTCCCTTCCAGTGCCTGCACGTGTACCTCGTTTCTTCTACATGGATCATCGCAGTTTAGCAACAGGTGCTTCAGCTACAACTGGAATTTCCCCTTTCTGACTGATAGGCCACACAGAGTTGGAATAATCAAGGCTTGTTTGGGAAAATGACCATGCTGAAGTATTTTGGAACAGAAGTGGTACAGTGGTGCAGTGTCCAGGAATGCATTTGTCGAGAAGGTGAATATTAAATGCACGTAGGAAGGAAGAGGTTGCAGTTGGGGTGACCTTTAGAGCAGGGTAACCCAGTCCTTGTGTAGATATCATTTAAGGCTCTGAAGGCTGGGCAGTGGTGAGATTGCACCCTGGAGCTGGAGGAAAGTTATTTAAGAGATTAAGGGGTTTTATGATTCAAGGTCTCTAGAGATAAATAAAGTTAAAAACCTCCTGTTTCAAAAATATGGGCTTAAACTATCCTGTATACTCTCTAAAAGAAATGACCCCTCAGAGTGCCTGGTTTTAGAACCTCTAGCAATCCCTATCTTGCAGCTGGGAGTAGTAAAGTGCTCATGAGTTTGTCTGGGACAGGAGGGGAAAGCTTGTGTCATTGCTTCTGTTCTCTACTCCCAATCCAGCAGGGTTGAGGTGAGTCTCGGTCTGGACTTCCCTGTGACACTGCCACGTTAGGAGTGGAGCCAGACTCCTGGCTGCATGGGACATGTCAGCCTCACTCTGCAGCTTGCAGCCATCTGCGGATGTCCTCAGCGAATTGAAGAGTATAGGCAGAGAGGATCAAGGCTGCCAAGTGAGGGGGCACCACTTAGAAGGAGAAGAAAGAAAAGGAAGTCTGATTAAGTTTTGTCTTGAAGTGTCTGTTTTTGGGTTTGTCCCTGCATTGATCTGCAAGGGAATGAGGCAAGTAATGGCCCCTTGGGGACCTTCAGGACTTTCCTCTCAATGTCAGCCGTCATTTTCAATCACCCTCTCCCTCCCAGCCATTAATTTTGGCCCAGGATCATGGGGACTTGTCCATCTATCACTCCTAATTGACACTAAATGATCTGTCAGTTTATTGATGAACGGCAGGAGTGGAATTGTCACAATATATTTTACTTTCTAACAACTCCTCCTGACAATTTTACCTTGTCCATCTCACTCTCCTCACATAAATCTCCATTGGCCTCTCATTCCTTCTCTTGGGCTGATCTGGTGCCAGCCACCTCCATGCCATCGGCACGCATCAAGGACATCAAGATGGCGGTAAGCTGCAATGTGCAGGCCCAGGGTGGGTTTTTTTCCTCTCTCTCCCTGCCCCCTCCTCTTTTT
>WBMY01016200.1:1039551-1067291 GCA_013397315.1 Donacobius atricapilla
TACGTCAGGAGGCTGTGTGGGAGTAAAGTCTTGGGTTTGAGGTTTAACCCGTCCTCATTAATGTGGACGAAGGATTCCTCCTGGACAGCACTGAGCAAAGACAACTCAAGAGAGAGATCAGATCTATATCCTCTGCCCCAGGGCAGAGCTAGGAGAGAAATCGTTATTCTGTACTAGGAGTTACATACCATGGGGTTACACAAGGACTGTCAGGTTCTTTCACCCAGTTTCACAGCTATTTAATACCCTGAAATAGAGAGGAGGTAAGCAGCTGTCCAAAACCGGAGGGAATATTGTGGGATTACGGTTATGTTTGGGAGTGCTGATGGCCTTTCAGGGAAAGGGAGTTTAGAGCACTGTCTCATTGTCCAGGCGATGGAGTCCATGTTCTTTGCCCCTCCAGATGCAATGGACATGGGAGCATAAGTGAAAAAAACCAGATGTATCCCTCAGATGTCTCACAAAAAATGGGCAGTGGCTGGTGTATAATACAGCAGACTGAATGTATTTCTGAGACCGCTCCTTGGATGGTATTGTTTTGTTTATCCTACTTGAGTGACTATATCTGTAGTCATATTCAATTGCTCATTTTGTAGGTCCTTGTTGCCCTCCCTGGGCTGTGCCTGCTGCTGCAGCAGACAAAGCAGGGCAGTGCACTTTGTGTTGTTGAGAATATGAGAAAAGAGTAGGAAAGCTGTGTATGCTGGCTTGAGTTTAGTCAGGTTCATTCCATGTCTGCTTTCACTCACCACCAGAAAGCTCACAAGATGAATGAAGAGGGTGCTGTTTACCCAGACCTGATACTCCTGAAGGAGGAAATGTTGCTCTCAGTGTGTGACACTTGGCATTGGTAAAATGAGACTGTTCTTGGAAGGGGTACTCCACAATCCTTAAAGCAATGTGATAACATCATGAAGAAATCCTGAGGCTTCCCATAGTACTTGGAGAGCAAAGGGACAAGCACTTGATTGGTTCTGCAGGAATACTATCTCCAGGTATAGCTTAACCCTTAGCTAAGTTTATGGAATGGACAGAATTGAGGGTGGGGCACCTTTTGAAGATCTATTAATGATTTCTCTTGCTGCCTTGAAGGTTTTTGACCTTCAGACACAAGGCAAAGCTTGTCTTTCCTCTCAGAGTCACTTTGTTATATAGATTTAGGTACTACAGTTTTGCCAAAAAAACAAAAGACTAGTTAAACAAAAAATGTTTTGTGATTTTTTTTCCCCCAATCTGAAACAAGAACTCAAAAAGTAATTTGGCACCAAATGAAATATTTTTTTTTAAATAAAAAAATAGAGGAAATAGTAGGTTGCCTTGTTCCTTCTTTGCTTGATCATTAAGGACACAGAGAGTGTAAAACATACAGTTCTTTCCTGTGCTACAGAAGCTTCATACTATATTAATGGGATAGTTTTCTACAAGTGAGCTCATGAGCTGACTTGAAATGCTAGTTTCATCAAATAATGCTGTACCAAACCATATATTAGCAAACGTGTCTAGTACAAGTGACTGGAAGCAGATGTCTTTCCTAAACAGAAGAGCGGTCATTTCTAGTTCCTGCTCCAGTGCTGTCAGTAGATAAATGCTCTGTAAAAACTGCAGTACTGTCAGCATGAGAGACTTGCCTCACCCAGTGCCACCGCTGGGACCTGTGGCGCAGGGACCAAGGTGTTCTCCTGGGGGCACTGACCATGGGGCTGTAACTTGCCCTGGGAAAAGGAAGGAGTGGTCTTGTTTGATGGGAGAGTTCTATCCTGGGCTCTGGGATTAAAGGGGCCAGTACAATTCCCCCTCTCCCTGCTGATGAGTTTGTTCCCCAAATTACTGGTTTTTCCAATACAGAGTGCAGCTGTTTCATAATGACATATCTGCTTATTGTCCTGAATAAGTCCTTTCCTAACAACACAGAAAAGTTGAGAAAGCTTAAGTCTCAGAACATAAGCAAAGCAGTCTCTGCCTCTAGGACTAACATGACTGCCTTCCCTGTGGGCCGCCTGAGTATCAGTCATGACAGGGAGCTTAGGAAAAAGAAACAGAAATTGCTTACAGGGATAGTAGTAGTGACCTTCTCTCCTGGGAAGTATGAACATGTGGAATGTTTCATTCCTGCCTGGAGACAGGAGCAAAAATGTAAGGAATATGGGTACTGAGGAAAAGAATGATACTTGGGGTTGAACAATCATCAAGAGTAACAGGATCATGCCAAGAAGATGTTAAATTGAACCCCCAGGAAATCATCTCACTGTGCATGACTGTGCAATGCCATCATTTGGGATGTTTCAGCTTGGAAAGGGCAGGACTATGTGGGAACCAGTTCTGTGAAAGCATAAAGGAGGAATAAAATAGGAGAAATCTTGCATCATCTTTCTACCTTCTCAAGAGTCTAAACGCCATTGAACACCGGTGGAGGGCTCTCCGAAGCCATCTGTTTCTTACTCTATAGTATGAGGAAGTTCACAAAAAGTGCTTTGTACTACCACTGAGGAGAAGGATGAAGCTGGACACGTCATCCTCACTGGAAAAGCTCTTTCCCCCGTTATGCTGCATTTCTGCCTCTGAACAGAGGGTGCAGATATAGCTGAAAGCCCAGGTGCAGATGTCACCGCACAGCTGCAGCTCTGATTACAGCAGTCGATCTTACTGGGCTCAGATCACTGATTCAGTGTAATCTTTAGCTGCTCACAGACTGCAAGCTCCAGAGAGAGCAGTAGAGACAAAGGACTTTCTTCTCCTCATACCTCTCTCCATATAGCTAGACATCCTCTCTGCCCTTCTGCTTGCTCTTAGAAGAACAGATTATTCACAGGAGAGCTAGATGAAGACTTGACTTGCTAGAACAGAGAGCAGATGAGGGGAGGCATGAAGTGCTTTGAAAAGAACAGTGCAAGGCAGTGAAGAAACTTTTCTTGCATTTTGGTGTGTCCTGGGACAGTGCGTGTGATAGGGGAGAGCCCCATGTGTTCTTTATCATGGCACCCGGACTAGGGGAGGGGAGAATATTTATTCCCAACACATAGACATGAAACTTCACTCTGCAAAATGGCCAAAGCAATCAGTGAGTGATGGAGTATCTGCTAAAAAGAAACCTGGCATTTAATTAACTTTTCAAAGTGCTGGTTCAGCAATCTCCATGTTTTACATTTTGAATATTGAACAAGCATCCCTAATCGGGACTGAATTACTTCTGGGCTTGCTGGGGTGGAGAGCAAGAGAGCTGCCATTTGCCAGTGCCTCCTTGCCATGTTATTATTATGAACTCCTGTTAACTCAGCCAGATCAACCCTGATTTTCTGCAGCGACTGCATGTCTGACCTGAACTTGGCCAGCTCGGGTGGGATTCCTAACCTGAAAGGCAACGGGAAGGTCTTTATGCACAACCATGGGGAGGAAACTGTTGATCTCTCAGGAGTAGGTAGGTGAAGTATAGCACCTTCTTCACTCCTTAATGTGCTAACCTATCTACTCAGGTATGGCCAGCTTTTCCTGCAGCTGATAGCAAAAGGGATAAAAAAGTATCTGAGAAACTAAAGAACCAGAGAGTATGGTTCTTGCCATATCTGGGCACAGCTGTCTTTTGGGATCCAAATGGTTTTGTTACAGTCTGTCACGCTCAGGGACTTTTTGATACACTGGCTTAATAGTCACTCAGAACTCTTTAAGGTGTGATGTGTTATAACAGACCTGATGCAGGAACTGTTTTGCACAATAACAATCATATGGGGAAAGGCGAAGATTTTAGTTTTCTCTAGCCTTTTCTAAACATAAGCCTTCCTTGTCTTGCAGGTCAGGAAGAAAGCATGCAGAAGACGTAGAAGAGTAAGTTCCCATTGTTGCTGAGACTTCTTCTACAACTTTTACATCTGATCTGATCATCTGACCAGTACACCAAGATCTGAAAGTTGGGAAGGATGCAGAGCCTGTCAGGAATTCATATCATATGTCCTGGGATGGGGCAGGGCTGCTCATTCTGTAGTTCCCTGGATATGGAGTAGATGATGGCTCTGTACTCCCATAAAACAGAAAGAAGGAAAGTTAGAAAGCCACTGGTTTCCTCCCAGACCCACCCCAGGTCCTGCTGTCTCCAGCCTAGGGGTTTGTCTTACATATATCTTGCTTAAGCTGAGATTTCTGCTGAGCCCAGCAATGAGGGGTATGGAAGATCAGTCTGTGGGCCAAGCGTAGTTGGAAACTCTCTCCTTGACAGGCTATGAAGTTTGTGGGGAGAAAGGGGGCACAAGAAGATATTTTTCTGGGCTTGCAATTGAAATTTTTTCTTGTGCTTTGCTGCAGCCATCGTCTCAGACAGCAGAGCCTGGAGGCATCCGATGATGGAGGAGGTAAGGTATCACCTACTTGACTGCACGAAATGCCTTCATGCATGTCTAGGGGCTCTCCAGTAAAGTGAGCAGAGGCATCTTGTAAGAAATTGCAAGGAATTAAGTAAAAGAATATAGGAGCTTCTTAGGTCTCCCCAGATAAATGAGGGAGAAAGGGTAAAGGAGATGGAGAGTGAGGATGAGGAAATGAACTTGAAGTCTAACTCTGGCTCTTCAAGAACGCAGGATTACAGAGGACCCTTGGAAAGCAGGAAAGTGGCAAGGACGCACTTTTTTCTGTAATTACCGCCATAGAGAACAGTGGACTGGGCAAAATGAGAGCTAAAAGCACAATAAAAGATTAAGAGTGGGAAAAGAAGTCCCAGTCTCCCCTGGTTTAGGTGATAATAGGCTCTGTTTAAAGCATCTGTTATCTTTTATAGCAATATCCTTGTTACTTGGGGTTTCTGTCATGATGGAATTCTTAATTTAAAAAATCTGCTTTCCCTAACCCAAGATCATAGATCATAAACTAAATGTAAATATTGGTGGGTAATCCCATCTCTTCCCTGTACAGGCTGCTATGAAATCTACTGGACTCCTGACTTTGCACTAGTTTTCTTTATAGTGTACATTACCTGCTCTTCCAGGACTGGATGAGTCAGGAAAAATCCACAGTATGAATTTCAAGACAAGCACTAGACAACTGTGGGGAGCATAGAAATTAATTAAAGCCTCTAGGAGGTACCTCTGTTTTCAAGGGCTAAGAATTTTATACAGTGTATAAAAAATTGCATCTATAAAATATCACCAAGCATCAGAAGAATTATCTGGAGTCACAAAGGATCAGACATCAGTATGGTTTATGAGATTAAATGAAGACTTATTTGAGTCTTCCAGACAGATTAAGCATTGCAACATATGAGTGCCAAAAGTGGCACCTTTATAGCACTGGCATCTTCAGAACAGACTAAATTTTCCCCCTGGGAAGTTCCTTGGGCTTCTTAAATTTCAGCGTGTGTCACTGAGGCTGGTAGTCTGTTCTGAACAGCTCTGACTGTTTGCATACGTGCTGTCCTTTTTGTTGAACCTTGGTCATGTACTTGGAGTATGACTCTCTTTGCTAACCGGGCATAAAAATGCTTGCCACATGTTTGTAGCATGTGACTTTCAGCACTCCAAGACCTTCGTTAATAAGTATAGAATAGAATTGATGCAGAGTGTGGTATGAATACATGTGAATCCTAATGGACTTCACTTATTTATCTGTGCCTAACCTGTGGTTAGCAGTTGAATTTGGATTGTTTGCAAACTGGCATTTGGCTTTGGATTAAATCTATGCATTAGAAGAAAGATATAGTAGGGTTCCTATCCAGGCAGTTTCTTGTACAAATATGCTGGGTTTTGGATCTAATTTGCATATAGAAAATCTCTAAATGGATAGTGCATTGCATGGTTGTGGTCCTATTTTGACGGGGAGATAAGGTAAACTGTTCTGGGAGAGAAATTCTGCCTGTGGGCTCAGCAATTGGAGTGAAGACAAGTGACATATAAACAAACTCCAGAACTTGAATAAAAATACTTTTTCAAATAAGCAGAGAGATACAAATAACTGCTTAGTGTAGAAGGCAGGGAGTAGCATGCAGTGGCTGTAGCTGTGCAGTAAATTGAGCTGTATCAGCCTCCCCTTTGCACAGAACTGCATTTGAGTTTGTGTCCTTAACTGTAACAGTAAAGCTCAGATTCTAAATATACAAAAATCAAGACATGGGTGCATGGATCCCCAAGGATGGGTCACGGTTATTTTGTGCTGCATAATGTCTTAGCTTGTACACCTTAATATGAACAGGCGCGGTTGCGTAATGATTGCTGCTGTCAACCAATACATTTGGATCGCCTTCCTTTAACCTATTAGAAAGCTGAGCTGTACCATTCCATTAACATTGTTTGTCCCCCATCCAACCTTTTCATTAGAAGAATGAAGGACAAAACTATATGCCCTTAAAAAGCTGTTCTTGTGAATTTGAAATGTGCTCAGTTGTGATAGTTTATACATCACTAGCAACCAGAGGCTCTAAGTTTGGAGTCCATTTGAGAATGTGTTAAACAAGTATAGGGGCTATAGAGAACCCCATTTAGCAGATGGAGAGTGGAGGGAAGTTTGTGCTGCCAAGTGGAGGCTTTTGGGCTTGATAGGCCTTGTAGTTTCAGAAATAAAAGTAGAATTCTTTCATTGCTCCTGGCCTGTGTATGAAATAGCATCTGACTCCTTATCCCTGTAGGAGTTTGGGAGAGAAGGATGGACACACTTCTCAGGCTGTGTGGAGTGACTGAAACTGTATGGGAGGTGGTAAGTGGGTGGACCAGACGGGGACAGGGAATCATCTGCAGTTTCAGCCATTTATTACAGTTGTACAGGGAAACCCAGAAGGTGGAAGACAGTTTTGAAAAAGCACCGTGTCTCCCCAAAAGTAGCTCTAGATTATCTACTTGATAGCTAGGTTGATTTCCTACAGCACCCACTGTGATCCTAGTGCCCACCCTCCCGAGCACATGCTGGTACTCATGAGAACTCAGGCACAGCAAATGGATAACACCTCGGTTAGTGGGTGTGTGCCCACTGGGCCTTGTCATGGGGGATCAGGTCCTCTGCAGGGTGAGAAACTTGCTTTAGCAGGATTTAATGCATCACACTTGAGGAATAATAAACCTTCACAAGCAACACAAAAGTGTTTAATTCCTAAAGGACAGGTGTAGTTAAGTCACTTTTGGCCAGGGGCAATTGGGGGCTTAATGCTTTGTATGTAGCAATCTGTGCAGTCTGAGAGAGAGGAGTTTGAGGGTAATTGCTCAATTTTCTGTCCATGTCAACAGGGAAAATGAGCAGCAGTGACTGAGTTGTATATGGCAGGGAAACTGCATGAGATGGGAGATGTGAGACTCTCTATGGAATTTAAAAGGTGCTATCTGCAGTGCACCGCTTCCTTATCTGTAGCAGCCAAGAGCTTCTGCCACGTGCAGACTATCCTTTGTCATGAGGTGGGAGGGAAGATGGGACAACCAAGCTCAAGTTGAAGGGCTTTATCCTCCCTTTGCTTCTTTCTCCAGCAGGGCATAAAGGGCTTTACTCTGCTCATGTGTCTCTTTCTGGCACAGAGCTAGATAGGGCTGTTTCCTGTCAGGGTGAGAAATGCTAACATTCCTCCCCCACCTCAGCAATCTGATTTGTTCTTTGGCTAGAAATTTCTTTGTTATTCCTTTCTTGTCCACCATCTCTGCATTGCTGTGTTGTATTCCCCCTGATGTCTTTTTCCTTTCTACTTTGCTCTTGGATTTTTCTCCTCAGCACTCTATGGGAGTTTATTAGCTGCGGTTGTTATCCCTCTCCCAGCTAGTCCCACATAGACTATTGCGACATCATCAGAAGTCCCTTTCTGCTTTCTTTCTGTTACTCTTGGGATGCAGAGCTCCTAGAAAAGGGCTTTTCTTGGAAGACTGGGATGTGATGTGTGATTTTCTGTCTGCAGGAACAACAGCTTGTTCTTTTAAAGCAGATAGTGTGTATGAATGAGATAGCTGATTGAAATGAAAGCGTGACTATGCTACACAGATAACTGGAACCTGACCTGCAGGTAAGGAAAGTTGCCAGGAGACAGTCACTAGATCTGTGCCCTCAAGGCAAAACCCCTTCCTGCCTGCTGAGAAGCCTACTCAAGGAAGCAGAGCTGATGATTAGACCTCTCTATGCAATGTCAAACCTCTAAAAGGACTTCTTACCCTTCTGGCATGTGCCAGCAGCTCCTTTGCATTTGAACAAGATGAGAGTCCAGACTTTGAACAACAGAGGGAAAGTGGGCAGATGCCATGGTCCCCAATTCTTCTGGGCAGTGATATCTGTCAGGTGGGAGATCTGTAATTCACAGCCATAAAATATCCCAACAGTTCTTGAGCTGCATGCAAATATACACCAATGATGATGTTGCTCCAAGCAGAGCTGAGAATAGAGTACAATGAGGGTTATTGTTGGCACTATCGTCCCTAATCAATTTTTCCAGTTGCTTCCCTGGTGAGCTGCTGTTTCTACTGAGCACACCAAGTGCTGGTGGATTCCAGAGGCCAGGAGCTGCAAGGACAATGGCTGAACATGAGGGTAAGAGAGGCAGAATTTGCAGGAACAGTCAGGGATATGGCCAGTGGGTACTTCATAGGCTCAGAAGGCAGTGTTGGAGTGATTCGGCGAGAGCTAAATGGATGAAAAGTTCTGAGCATCAGTAAAATGGAGACAGAGTGAAAGACATCTTGTTTTGGAAGTGGTATGAATGGGCTAAATAGAAGGTTTTGGGGCAGAGAATGTCAGTGGTTATTGAGTCTCTGGGACTCTGCATTGTGACTTCATGTGTGGCTCTGTCAGCACGCTACAGCTCTCCCCCTTTGCTGCTCCCCTACCCAATGTACTGCTCTGAATCTCTGTGCAAGGTCATTGAAGGGCAGACTCAGCCCTGCCCGATAGTTGCCACTGAACTGTTGGTCCAGGCCAGTTTGAACTCCTCCAATAACTGCTGGCATTGTGATCTAGAGCCTCTGGTGCTGGAGGAAAGTTCTCTCTTGAGAGCCACAGTGGGCAGGGGAGAGCAGAGGGTATGTCCCAAGAGACTGTCTGAAGTTCTGTTTGAAGCAGCAGACCACTGGCCAAGGGGCAGTGGGCTCTTTAATTACAAGAGAGTGCACACAGCTTGTCCAGGGCTGAAAATGACAGTCTGGGGAAGCATCTTCTGTTGCTAAATTCTGCGATATGGTTGATACACAGTCATATTGGGTCTGTGATTGCTGAGTCCGTAAATGGAGTTGACGGACTAGGTTTACCTAAAATACCCTTTAAGAAAAAGCTCTTGAAAGATGATTATAGAATTGAGACACCATCATTTAAAACTGCCTGAGGCAAACTCCTTTGAAAATTGCAGCAGTGGAGGGACAGAGAGAGAACCGCGTAGCCCTTGATTGTAGTGTAGTTCCCTCAGGACCCATCCCCCCTCCTCCTCAGTTTCTCATCTGATATGAGAGAGAGCAGCAGTAAGATTCCTCATCTGTCTTATGAAAATCCGATTCTGAGTGGCTCTGATCAAACCCGGCGGGCTGTCAGCAGCGGTGGCCTTGTGTGGAGGGAGGGAGGCTTCTGAGGAGTCGCTGGATGTGGAGGTGTCATGGGTGCTGCCGATCAAAGAGGCATTTTTTAATAAATATATATAAGAAAAAATAAAAAACCTAAGGATTTAGCATAAAAGAAACGTAGTTTGTCTTGTTTTTCCAGTGTAACATGAAGAGGATGAAATAGAATCAGGCACGCCTGCTCCTGAACATACTTCCACAGGAGCATCCTGAGAAGCTGCTTTCCCTGCCCCAGTAAATGCTCTAATGCAGTCCCTCATCTCCAGCGTTGTTAAAGAGGGTTTTATGTTTCTGAGTTCACTAGACCCTCTCAGGACACCTTATACCTTGTCATCTGATGCCCTACTACCTTCTGAGTATGCTTTAGCAAGGGAATATTGCAAAGGAACAGGGAACAGCCTTTGAAAAGAGGAAAACACATGTTACAGGAAAGGAGGGCAGGCATAGTGCTCTGTCAGGGGGCTGTTGGTACGACTAGGAGCTGATAACCTCAGGAGCATGGTGAACTCCAGGTCCTAGGCCTGGCCTCCAGTCTCTCCTGTCTTCTGCTGATGATGAACAAACTTATGCATTAAGAGATTCCTCACCTTTAAAGACATCAGGGTCTGCTCCTACTTCTTGCATAAGTACATGAACTAGTGCTTGAGAAGCCCTGCACTGAGCCTGACAGGGCTGTTCTGTGCTTCTCCTCACACTTCAAATGACTGAAACTGGGCAGAGCCTTTGTGTCAGCAGCAGCCTTGGGAAGTAGCAGATATGCCTGAAGTCTGTCCCCTGCAAGCTGTCAGGTGCAGAAGAAGTCATGCCACACCAAGCAGTCTGTGAAGGCACTACACTACTGAAGCAAGTCGAATGTCTCCCAGACCACCTGACCCCCCAGCCAGTCATCCATCTAGCTGAGAAGCAATATTATGCAAAGCAAATGTATAACCTTTTAACACAAGGCTGGAGGGTCAGTACTGAATCTGCTGTATGACCTTGCCTAGATCCTGTGACTCCTCTGGCACCCGCTCACAGGGTGACTTTTCCCATCAGCTTGGCCAGGTTGTGCTGTTACCATTCTCTTCTCAGAAAGGGGCTTTGGGACATGGGACACTGAGGTTATCTTCTGCTTATCTCAACTTTTGATATAGTGCCCTGGTAGCTGTGGTACTGTCTGCTTTTCCCTCTACTGTTTTCATCTCCCTGCTGGTTGATCAGGCAGGTGCGCTGCTCCATCTTGGCCTACTAGTAGGGCAATTTCAGTCAGGGAAAGACATCCCTATGAAATTAAATGTCCAAGCATCCAAAGAAGCATTCTTTATTCTCTCCATTTGCCTGCTGCTCTCCTGAGAAAGCTTCCAAGAGGCCTCAAGCTTGTTTGTGTGTTCAGCAGAAGCTGTCTGTGTCCCTTGTTCTTTATGGTTTTTTGAAGATTTTTTTTGCCTGTTGCTTTCCCCTTTTTTACTTCCTTTTTTTTTAATTCTCCATTTTTCCACTTAGAGAGAAAAATTATTTATTGCATTGAGATGCACTAATTAAAGCCATTTTCTGGTATTTGGTTACTGAAGTGTTTGATGTCTCTCTGACAAGACCATGAAATGCACAGAGTGTCCACAGGGACAGAATTTGCTGAACACGGTGCTTTGTAAATGAGGGGACACAGTGTCGCAGCAGCTCATGAATATGAAACGCCCATGATGCTACCTCAGTGGACTTGGGAACACAGATGAATCCTGTCATGTGCTAAATGAGACCAATTTCTTTCACTTAACTTCATCTTCAATCAGACCTTCCATTTGCCTGTTTAAAATTCCCCAAACGTGATGCAGAAGGTAACAGCATTCAGTACAACAAAGTTTTGCAACAGCAGAGATATTGTAATTATTTCAGTTTTACATTTTATAAGCAAGCAACATAAAATAAAGTTAGTTTCATGTTTATACCTGCTTGGTGGTAGGAGACTCCCAGCTCCAGAAGCCACTACCCTCTTTGTGTTCTCTGGATATAGCGGTGTGTGCACAGGAAGGGCAGCACAGTACCCACTACAAGAGTGTCCATTCTGAACTGGCCTTTGAAACACTGACACAGTTGGGGAAAGTGGATCAGACTTCATGAGATGGAGTCTTCTTTGTTTACAGGTGCCAGGATGGGGGCTCAGGGTACTCTTAAAGCAGCTACCACACTCTGACTAACCGCAGGCCTGAACTGGAACATGGTTTCTGAATGTAGCTTCGCCAGTGATTTATTGCCTGACCTAGAAGAGGTTCTGTCTGTCCCTATTTATGTACCATCTGGTATCTAGGAGACAGCCTGGTTGTTTTGGGCAGGGACCAGATCTTACTGGGAGTTTACAGGATTTTAAGACACCCAGGCTACAGGTATTGCTACTAAACCAAAAATCAGCCGTGCTTGGGAGGGGAGGTGCAATTTGCCAACTTTCAGGAGCAGCTGGGTATTAGATTGGTACAGGTTCTCCCATCTCCTGCTCCTTGCTTTTGTGGTTGTCTTCTTTGCCTGTAAGTAAGTTATTTTTTAAGAGGTAAAAAAGGTGATGATTAGTACATGTGCTTTAATATGAACACATAAGGCCCTCCTTTCTGTATGACTTGAAAAGCTGCTGTTCCCTGCGTATTGTTTGATTGTCTGCATGCAGCATTGGTTGCCTTCACTCTTTCCCCTTCATCTTCTCCTCCTCCCATTCACACACTTCTTATGTCATTGGTGCCTTGCCATAACTTAGTCACGAATCTCTTTTTGTGTAAGACCTAGCTAAGTTCAGCTGTTGAAATAAAATATTATTCTTAATTATATACTGGGACTTAGATGTTCTGGGACAATCAGTTTTGTATGGTGACTTAAGTCCCCAGTTAGCCAACATTTGGAACTAGTATCTCCTGCCCCACCATAACTTCCATATGAGTATGCTCATTTTGATTTCATTCTTTGTTCACTTGTTCATAACCATCTGGGAGGTGGAGGGAAGTTTGCATTTGTCATCTAGTGTTTGATGCTCACTCATCTTTGCACAGGCCATTTGTTCACTTCATTGTTTCATGATATTGCAGTGAACTGGTGTCTGTGAAGGTGTGTCCTTTTCTGCAGTCATTTCTGAAGTTTGCCTACATGGGCATGAGAGCCCAGCCAGTAAAGTATGTGTCAATGTTCTGCACCAGAAACACAGGTTTATGGAAAATTATCTGAAACCCCCAAACTGAACAGGAGAGGAAAAAATGTGGGTCACAGAGCAAAGCACACAGAGTGGGAGTTTGTCATGCAGCTTCGTTGTTAGACAAAGATGCAGTGTGAGATTGGGAGGCTATAGTCCTGTGAACATTTCTGCAGGTATTAATGTTCTATGTAAAGCCTCCCTGCAGCTAGGGGGAATATTAATAGTAGAGCATATGCCTACTCTCCTGCAGCACAATAACCTGTGCTGTGCTATCCCCCCTCCAGCTGTGCCACAACTCAGCTGTGTTACCAGGGCTTATAAGAAAAAAAGATGTGAGTCTCAAGAAGAGCAAGAAAAAACAATTAAGTGGCTGGAGAGTGAGCAGGGGTAAGGTTGGGTCCTTGGTGATAAGTCAGAACTGAGACACTTTACAACCTGTGCAGAGAGAAGGGAGAGGGATTGTGCAGAAGTGGCGCCATGGGAATTGGCAGAGAAAAGAGGTAATTATGAGTAACAAGTGGAACAAAGACCCAAATATTTCAGGAATTATTTGATCCTGATAGCAGTTAGGCTATTTTCTTAAAATTTTTTCTTAAAATTTGAGACATTTCTATACTGTTTCCTATCAGTCTCATAGTCCTAAAGGGCATTGCTTCTGCCTAGAAATGGGCAAGGCAACTGCACTTTGCAGTAAGAACAAGCATGCAGTGGCCTTTGTTGGAGGGGCTGTGGCAGGATCCCCCAGAGCTTTTCCAGCTCCTCTGTCTGAAATATTTTCAAAGTGCCTATAAAACACTGGAGCCTTGAATTTCTTTGGAAAGAATTTCTAAGTGATCGCCTGAATTTTGCTAATAGAGTGGAGGTCATGCTCTGCAAGGGGTTTAGAAATCTCTCCATGGTATTCAATGGCAATGAGATAAAATCAGCACTAGAGAACCCAGGAGTCTTTGTGAACCTGCAAAATGGAAGGGACATCACTGATCAGGGCCCTAAGTTTACAACTTTTTCTAGCATAAAAAGAGATCAACAAAAACAAAAGAGAACTGGAAAGAGTAGACTCCTGAAATAGCTGCCAAAATGAGCATAGAGTGAAGAAACTCAGTTTCCTGTAAACACCTTTTACATTTCTGCTGTCAAAAGTGGATAAGGATCTGACCTTCTCCTGCTCTATGGGTGAAGACAGCTCTGTTCCCAGGTAGTTTTTAATTTACTTGTGTTTGCTGAGAAACATTCATATCATCATAAAAGGATAAATTAGTTCAGGAGAGGTTGAATGGTTTCTCATTCCCATGCTGGTTTTCCTGGACTTAACAGGGCACCTCTGCACAGAGCTTCATTCCCCGACATGGACCAGTTTCACCAGTCTGTTCCCTTCTTGGTCCTTGTTGCTTATATACAGGGACTTTGTCCCACATTATTCCTGAGCAGACTTCACCAGCTGCCTCCACATGTCAGTCTGTGTGTCCCTGGAGACCCTTTTGTCCCAAAAGTGCATTTTGCTACAAATTTTACCAAGAGCTGGGAGCCTCTGCAGGGAAGAGCCAGTGGGATAGCAGCTTCTAACAGGTATTGTCCTCAAGCAGGGGTGGGGAGATCTGCCCCATACACCCAGCGATGCACAGGTACGACATTCCTAGCACTTGCCTCCTCTGTCTTAGGGACAGCCATGGGGCTGTTGCTGCAGTTTCCCTTTAAATGTCTTTGGGAAGTTTGCTGCAGTTGGAGAACCTCTTCGCAGGCACCTGCTCCTTGGGCGGCTGGGGAGCTAGAAGGCACAGCTCTGCTGAGGCTGGCCAAGCTGTCACTCCTCTTGCCGTGGCTGTGCTCGTGACAGCCTCTGTCCCGCTCAGCCTTCCTCCGGGCAAGCAATTAGCGAGCAGCCCCACTGTGTGGCCGGCTCCGGGCTGACCCGTGCGCTGCTGCAGCCGGCCCAGGGCTGCCTCCTGGCCAGCGCGGGGGCACACGGCGGACGGGCAGCAGGGGAGGGCGGCTGAGACCCCGCGCAGCTCTGACAGGCGGCCGGACTAGGGGTTTCTCGGGAAGACCCTGCCCAGAGCCCTCGGCACCATAGGTGGGAATGTCTCTCCAGCTCCTGAATATTCATCTCAGCCTGGGCGGAAAACGGGGCAAAGCCAGGCTCAGCTGCCTGCTGCCATCCAGCAGCAGCGTTGCTGCGCAGCTTGGAGCAGGCTGCTCATTCCAGTGCTGAAGGGGCCAGCTCTGTCTGCACGCTGGGTTTGGCTTTTCCCTGAGCCAAACCAGCTTCTCCATGGTTTGAGGGCTCGGGGTCTCTGGAGAGCCTTTGTGGCCTTGAGTCTTTAAAGGAGCTTTGTATTGGTATATTCTGTTCTTGCTTTGTGCCTCCAGTCACTTTGCCTTCTCTTTCTCCTTTTTTTGCACTAACTTTTTGCAGTGCTTTGTCAAATGACAGACTGTGCAATGCTTTCAGGGCCTTGCTCCTTTAGCAGGATGCAAAGCACACTCAGTTCTTCCTCGTATCCTCAATTCTTTTGTTTCTAGAGTCCTTTTTAGTTGGAGAAGCCATTGTTCTTGTGCTGGGAATACCCAGTGACCTCCAGCTATTCCGGGATGACACTGGAAATAATGAAAAGGTTTGTGACAATACAACTAGACACGTGTTTGTATCTGCTAGACCACCAGAACTCCTTTCCTGAGGAAGGTCATGGGCCTCTGCACAGCCTGAGACCCCAACAGCAGATCCTTCAACATGTAGTTTTATGTGGATTTTCTCAGTTTCTGCCCACGTTTCATTTGTAACAGATTCTAGATGACTGGTGTCTGAATAAATGATAACACACAACAAGCAAATTCTTGCTAGTTCATGATGACAATGTTGGCAGCAAAGTTTAGTACAGGTGGCTTCTTTCAGCTTCAAGGTTGTGTTCATAGATGCATAGTCCGTGGCCTATAGAGCCTTACCTGGATTAATCTGTTCCTCTTGCAAGATTTCTTGTGACCTCAGACTTCAAATTTTTATTGCCTTGCTTTAATATTAAACAATATATTTTTAATTATTGCTAAATAACCATTTTGTGTTTTCCTCTAATAAGAAACAGGGTGCTTCATGTCTGTGAAGCAAGGCAACCTTTGTCTTCAGTAAGAGGAGAGCACAACACTCCCTACTTACTAGTGCTGCTCTCTCTTGTTGCAGACATTCCTGTGATCCCTGACTTGGAGGATGTCCAGGAGGAAGATCTGGCCATGCAAGTGGCAGCTCCCCCCAGGTAAGAGCACTGCCAGGTGCTCTTGTGGCTCTCATCAGCAGTGCAAACTGGCTAGTGAAGTTAAACCCGTCTTACTCCTGCTCTTTGGATGTCAGCAGCAGTGCTGTTCAGCTGGATTTGGTGTGCTGTTTTGTGATAGTACTGCTCCAAGCTGAACAGTGCAAAACTCTTGTTTTCTATTACACAGAGAAGGCAATTACTACATATTTTCTCTCTCTATAAAAAACCTATATTAGAATAATGCATTTGGTGTTGCAAAATCAAACCTCCAAAAGTAGGGAATTTTTTGATTTAAGGTTGCTTTTATAACTCCAAATGTCTCCAATACACATGCATTATCACACACACTTTAATTTTGATGGTTGTAGGCTGCTTTGCCTTCCACAGGAGATCCTTCTTACTCAAAGGCGTAGTTAATTTGCAAAGTACAATCCTGTTGTTTGAAGGTGCTATCGCAGTAGCCTTGGAGTCAGCTCAAGGGAGACCAGAAAGTTTTAAGAAATGAAAGTTTTGGAAGTTTTGTCTTAAACATACCAGGAAAGTCTTCTTTCCTCTATTGGGCCTATTGCCAAGGCCACAGCCTGGGATTTCTGTTGATCCTTATTTGGAGGGGTGGTATATCTTGCTCCTGGCCACAGATGCCTCTCTCACAAGTGTGGAGTAGTCATTGTAATTATATAGCTGTTAACAAAAATAATTGACAGTTTATAGTAGTAAATTTAAAATTACTGTGTCTCTCACTGGAATTCATTTCTTTTTCTCTCTCTTTTTTTAATAAAGCGATCTCATCCTCCTGTATTTATAGTTTTCTTGCTGTACAAAAGACAAGTGATTTTCATGGACAAACACAAGCAAATTCAATTAAGAGAGGTCTTTTCTATTGTGTTGGATCACCTGAGAAAGCAGGTGGTACAACAGTGTATCACCCCCCCAAGCCATGTTTTTCTTGGAAGGCTACATTTTAGGAAGTCGTATTTTATAGCTCTGATGCAGCTCACATAGGAAAAGCCCAAAATCCCCACTATTCTGTAGCTTGTACGGTGTTGCTCTCAGAGGCTCCTTTGCTGAGGTACTGGAGCTGTTTGAATGCTCACTATGGTATCCTTTTCTTTCTAGCCCTTGCAACTAGTCTATGGATCTTCTTTTGGCATGCTGGTTTCTCTGAGGGAATTCATGGTCGTTCCACCTCCTATTTTTATGCATGTGCACTATCTGGCACCTAGATTTGTCAATGACTGTTCATTTGCTGACTGGGCAGTGCTTTTGTCTGGGTACATCCATCCCAAGAGTCTGCATGGGGGATGTGGACACTCAAGATGTCACCAGACTACTGTTCATGCCAGCTTTCTCCTCACGTGTGCTTCCACACTGACACAGGCTTGTTTTCCGACCTTTTCTGGCTGCAGTGTGCGAGTGAACCGAGTGCTGACCTACCATGACCTGGACAAAGATCTATTGAAATACGCTGCCTTCCAGACTCTGGTAAGTGGATATTGCTATGGGCTGGCCAGTGTGCGTCCCTCTCCTTCTGGGCTTATGACATCCTCCACAGTGATACTCAGCTGCACAAAATACACAGCCTTATCATCCAAAGAACTTGCATTCTCCCTGTAAGTCTGTTCCTCTCTGCAGCATGGTTTTTGTACTTGTTTGTGTCTGTAAGTAATGTTGATATGGTATCTTGCTCAGATGAGGTTCTTCCTGTTGTCCTGGACAAAGTGACCCTTATGAGGCAAATGTGGCGCTGTCTAACAAATGTATCTGGTGAAATGATGGTGTTCATTTACTCAGTGTCTGTAAGACTGTGACTCTGTATGTTCATAGGATTGGGAGGTAGACCTGAAGCTCCTCACCAAAGTTTTGGCTCCAGAGCATGAACTACAAGAGGTAAGTCTTTGTTTTGTGGAAACACCAACAAGATAAAAGCTTCTTGTGTGTCTCAGACTGTACTAGGAAAGGAAGCCTTGTCCTTTCCTAGTGGGGTGAAGAAGAGATGTGAGGAAGAGCTTGTCCAAGCTGTTGGAGGTTTGATTTCCCCAGCAAGTGATTTTTAGGATAGATAGTGCTTTCTTGGTGTGAGTTGATGGTATCACTATGGTTGGCCCCCTTCAGTATGAAGGAGCTGGTCAGGAAAATGTGAAAGGCCTGGTCAGAGATCCCTGCAGAAACAGTGCTTTGTTCTTTGGTAGCCACCATGATCTACAGGTGGTTCTACAGAAAAGTACAGAGGGACAAAGGCAGAAAGCATTTTTGGTTTGGGCATGGGGTTTTTGAAGTAGACAGAACAACCTCAATGCAACTGGGTGGGCAGGAGCTCAGGACTTGCAACAAAGGATTTCTGCAGCTTTAAACTGCACGTGCTTCTGTGGAAGTGCAGAAGAGTGGAAGGGCTCCTTTCTGTGCCCTGCCTGGGAATATCTAATATTAATAAGTATCAACAAATATGTCTTTTTTTGAATTTTAGAACATAAATAATTTTGTCCACGTTTTAAAATTGTAGCAGACATTCGCATTTTATTCTGGCTAGTATTCCTGCTCTAGCCAGCTGAATCGGGGCAGTTGCCTTTTGGTTTCTCTCTTTGCTGTTCTGGCATTGTTCAGAGAACTTTGAGTGACACCAGTAACATTTCAGCATGTTTGTCTTTTTTCCTCTTGGTAGGACGATATCAGCTGGGATTGGGACCATCTCTTCACAGAGGTATCATCAGAACTAGTGACTGAGTGGGACCTGGGACAGTTGGAGCGGGAGGACCACCTCAGCCTTCCATAGAGCTCTGACACACCAGATGTCTCATACATCCATCTCCTGTAAATAGTTGAGCGCTTAAATTTTCTATTCACTTGTTTGTATTTGAGAATTTATTTCAGACATGAAATTAAATAGGACCTTGCTTCATAGAAAATTGTCCTGGGAGAAGTTTTGGTTATTTTTGAATAAGAATTTTTGTTCTCAAAAGAAATTAAGAATTCTAAACACAATAAAATATTTACTTATAAAGAGTCATTCCACCTCAATAGCACCTCTACAGATAACTGAAATGGTTGATCTTTTCTCTATGGAAATGCAGCCTCTCTGGAGTGGGCCATTGTACAACGGAATGTAATTTGCACTGATGGCTATCAGAGAAGCTTAGGCTGACTTGACTTGTTTTCATAGGACGTCCAGGTTACCATCTTCCTCACAACAGACACCTCAGGTTTTCAGGATATCTGATTTACATTTCATCCAGTAGCTTCCAGCCTTTCCTCATTAGTTTAACCTCTCTCTTGGAGCAATACTTCTGTATTGACTCAGGAAGCTGCGTCACCTATTAAACTGCCACTTCTTACAGCCTCTCTTTATGCCTTGAGGTTTCCCAGCTAAATTCTGACCAGGCATAACCTCACTTAGGCTTTTGCAATCACACAAAACCACAACCTGAATGGAGATGGCTTCAGGCGTAGGTGCTTTTCGAGGAAAATGTTTCTTCTATGTGTGGGAAAGAATGGAGCCTGATGCACCCAAACAAGGTAACTCCCTGGTGGGTGTCTCCTTGGACCCAAGTAACTTACTCTTATTGTCATCTAAAGAAAAACTCATTTAGCTGTTAATACCTTGTCCCTGTGGAACCGTGGTCATTATTTGCAGGAAACAGTAACATTACTGCTAAACCAATGTCCTTCAAAGCCTTGCCCTGTTGGAGAATCTTGCTATATACTTCTGGAGAGTGCAGGTACTGGGAGGAAGCTTGCTGTACTGCTCTTCTTTGCTTGTTTGGTTGGTCTAACAGAGCACTGCATTCCCACTTTTTTGGCAGCAGGACAGGTCAAAAAGTTCATTGTGAATTCAGTACTCTGCAGAATTTCAAGTAAGAGCTGACATGCCAAACAACTTTACCAATAAAAAAGAGTTGGGCCCCTGTCTGGGCCCACAAAAATAATGAGAGTCTTATCTGTTTTAAAGAAACACTGAGTTTTTTAGAATCAAGACATCTCTCCTATAACTAGAAAACTAAGTGAGATGTAAGCTTGGGAGGCCATTATATGGAAGATAATCTGGAAGTCTTTCTCTGAGCAGAGAAACCTGTTTCGATAGGAGCAGAAACTTCCCAGCTGAGCTAGCATTTACTTTTCTGTGACACTTATGATTCCTGGCCAAAGAGAATTTAGAATGCTTTGTACATCCCAGGAAAAAATTGAAATTCAGCCAGCTAAAATAGGGTAGTAAATTAGACAAGCCAGTCTGAGAGGAAAAAAAAAGGGTGCTTTTGGCTACCTGCCTCAGCTGGGGAACCTGGGCAGGGATACTCTGGGGTGAGAAGCAGGTGTAGGTGTGCCAGGCCTGATCCCAGTCTGGGACCTTGGTAATCCAACAAACACCTGAGCAGAGCTGGAGAGAAGGGCTTGAAAAAAATGCCAGCCTCATCTATTTTATGGCAGGAGGAGGTATCTTTGATCATTTAGTCTGACCTGCTATAATACAGGCCATGTCAGAGTCTAGTGAGATGGGGCTGAACTTTGCTTGTTTTTTAGAAAGGCAGACAATATATTTAAAACTCTTTCCTGCTTACTTTTTAATAGATTATTGCCGTTATGGTTTAAAATCTGCTTTATTTCTAGACTCAATTTTTGAGTTTCATCTTTTGTTTCTTGAGCGTGCTTGCTTTTACCTTTCCACAGCCATGCTGTCAGATATTTTCTCCTTGCTTCAGTATTTATGTGCACTGGGATCAAGTTGTCTCTTTAATTTCCTTCAATAAACTTAATAGACTGAGACTTGTTTCCCTGTGTCTTCAATTCCTTGCACAGCTGGAGGAGGGGAGGTGGGTGTCAGGCTCCTGACTCTTCTCCAGTAAGCTGTTCCCACCCACCTTCCTTCCACAGTTGGGGAAGGAACTCTAGGTTTCTTTGTTGGGAAGCTGAATAAGATCTGTTGCTTTTTTTTTTTTTTCTCAAGTCCTAGTGCTGTCACACGAGTGTTACTGTCCTTTCTTAACAGGAGCCATCAGCTGCTCTTTCATGCCCAGGCTTGTGGTGATGGGTAGGACAAGGGAACACAGGTGACCTCACCCCTGATAAGTAACAGCTCTGTTAATTAACAACACAGCCTCACCTCTGACGAGTAACAGCTACATCCAATAAGGATGAGTGAGATAAAAAGAGGGTGGGTGGCTGGTAAGGGGAGGTTCAGCATGGAGGGGGAAGCTTGAGGAGCATGAAGCCGAGAATCATGAAGCCGGATGAGAGAGAGAAAAAGGGAAAAAAAAGTATCACTGATGTACAAGGTTGGTCTGGGTCTGCAGTTGGAGTCTGCAAACTAATGCATGCTGTCATAGTTTAGCAGGAAATAACCAGCAGTCAGAAGCTGCAAGAGAAATCCACAGTAGGAGCTTGCTGTAGCCAGAGTCAGCAAATAGTTGGAGTTAAGATGACTAAGCTGAGAAAAGGAATAAACCAGGACCCATTTTATGCTGTGTTTAACAAGAAGTCTGTGTCTCGGCTCATTTTTACCCTGTAATAAGAGGGCTGCTGTAACAGTGATGCACTGTGTGTACTGGCTGTGACAAAACATCCTCAGGAACCCACATTTCTGACAAGTCCTGTGGAAAGAGAATGCAGGAGAGGAAAAGGCAGGTGTAACTTTTTTTTGAAGACTGCAAAGCAGTCATTCTGCTTGAGCTTTGGGTGAGATAAGAAGAGGGAGCAGTTTTCAGAACAGTGCCCCCAGTTCCTAGGAACTCGGATCAGCCCTCTGGGCTGTGCGTGGCCAAGGCATAGAGCAGTATTCTCTTGCTGGCCTCCACTGATGACCCTGTATTGCAGAAGGGTAATGCAAGGTACAGTGATGTGCTTAGGGCCGCACAATGAATCTTTAGCAGAATCAGGGAAATAGAAATAAGGAACCTCAAGTTCCCAATTCAAACATGGCTTTCATATACCTGACAAGTGTTTTTCATCTTCAATTCAAACATGGCAATTCAATGTAGAGCAGTCTTGCTTAGTCTTTGTTCTGCTCTGTTCTTATGTTGCTGAGGCCAAGCTGTCAAAGTGTGTATGTGAACAGTATGTTTAGCTCAGTGAGCTGGCATGAGGTGTCTGCCCAGGGACTTGCTGGGATTCTGGATGGGTATAAGTATCTACCTGCAGATAGCTTCTGGTAGACTTAGAGCTCAACAGAACAATACTGTGCAAATGGTAAGCCTCATCACAAATAAAGTAGAAGAAGTGAAAAATTAAATCTAGGTCCTATTAATTTTAGATGTCTCTGTTTTTGCTTGTAATAGTACATATTTGTAGGCTTTTTTGGGAGAGATGCTTTACTAGAGTGCAGTTTGTCAGTGATGGGGGATTATTGGGACTGAGACAGCCTAGGAAACACTGGGAAAAAAAAGGAGGAAATAAAAGCTGAAAAAAAGCCAGACCCAGCAACTTTCCGTTAAAGAATCTCTTAAAGGGACTCTGGGTGGCTGTTTTATTAAGTGTGATAAAGTGAGTGGAGGTGGGGGGGTAGCTCCTATGCTAATAAGTTGGAAAGGCACTGCCATTCCTCTCTCCAAAGCGTCTCAGGGAAAGTGGAATTAATTCATGGCATATGCTCCCAGCATCTGCCGCAGTGACCCGGAGTGGCAAGAGCTGAGTGCCAGGCAGTGCAAGCCAGAGCCTGTATTCCCAGCCCCTCTCTGGGGCCTTGTGCAGAGCTGCTGCCTGTGACTGGGCATGGGGGCGGTGTGGCTGCTCCAGCGGAACACACCCAGCTGCCAACCTGCCGGCTGGCCTGTCACAGCCCAGGCCACAGTATTTCTGCCTCTGAAGAAGGAGAGATGCTCTAGGCTTGGGGAGGGAGAAGGGAATGTTTGGATGTAAAAGAGACCCATTTGAATGAAAGCTAATCCAGTTTGTCCCAAACAGCTGAAATTCCTCCCACAGCATTCCTTGACCAAGACCTCCCTTCTCCAGCCATCTGACTTGTCTTGCTTTGAGGTTCTGAGTCCTCAGTTTTCCTTCTTTCCAGATATCTTCATCCAGATATCTTTACAGATGATTTGATCCTCTCTTTGAGAGAGAAGACAGATGTATTTAGTGTTAGATGGGATTTCATTCTCTGTTTAATTGCTTCAGGGAAATAACTTTTCACAACTTATTTCCCTTTGACTGACCCAAACCACTAGTACAGAGTGCTGTGGTAATCTTTGCCTGTGCTTCATGATCTGCCTGTGAGCTTTTCCTCAGGAAAGAGCACACAGAGCCAACCCTCCAGGCTGCTCTTTCTGCAGCCACATCCTTCCACCTTTTTGGACAACTGTCTGAGATATAGAACACTTTCATGGCCTGGAGAACTGATAGAGCCAGGAGGACCTGGAGTGATGGGTGATCCCCAGGCAGGGCAGAGGTGCCCCATGATGCTTCTGTGCTCTCCCAGCAACTGCTCCTTGCAACTTTTCCACTTGTGCTCCCTTTTGAAATGTGGTGCCCTAGGCCTGGGCTGTGCAGGGATGCACTGTGCTGAGTGAGGGCCAAGGCAGGGCATCCACAACTGGCTGCACTGGTGAGCCCAGTCCTCTCGGGGCTGTGCTTTATCCAGAGGGATGACGTGCACTCCTGGCAATCACAGTCTAGTAAGGACCCAGGTTGATTTGGTCATAAATGCTGTGTGGCATGGGCGTCCAAAGTTCCTGAGCCCACTAATCTCTCTGCCATGATCCCTGGGGAGATGAAACATTTCCTCCTAGTGCCCCGTTACTTGCGTCTGCCCCATCAGGCTGCTCTGCACAGACCTCACTGGGGCCAGGACAGCTCCATGCCCTGGGCCCTCTTATCAGGCTCCATCTCCTGTCACTTTCAGGACTACTTCATTATCCTTTTATTAGCCCTCTTCTCCTGCTTATCATTATTAATAATCACACTGGATCAGCTGGAGTGCTGACAGCTGCCCCTTGTCTATTCTTTCTGTCTATTTTAATCCTGCCTGCTTATCTGAAATAAACCTGATCCTTTTTCTTTTAATTAAAGAAATTTGATGAGCCAGCCCCTTCTCCATGCAGAGGTAGGACTGATCACACCAGTGATATGGAGGGAGTAGGAAAAGGGGCAGATTACTGGGTGACAGTGTTCTCCACAGCCCAAAGATATGGGATGTCAGAATAGAGGCTGGAAGAGATTGAGGCACATGTGTTGTGAGAAGAAACACAGCACAGGGTCACAGTGAGGTACTTATTTTGGGGGTCTCTGTGTCTGGTCCAATGTACTGATGCAGGGCTGTGTGACTACACTGCGCCAGTGCAACACAAATAAGGGAGGTGTGTTCACCTACCTCTGTTAAGCATGGGTGGCAATAGCAATGCCAGGCTCAGAGCTGGTCTGGGTGGCCTGTATGAGTGGCCAGGACTGCTGGGATCACTGCAGTTCCTACAGGGGCTAGAAGAGTTTGTTTCTCAGTGCTTTATAGTGCTGCCAGAAGGTGCAAGTGCTGGTCTTCACAGTGATGCTTCTGCTTTGTACACCCACAGGCATTGCTTCCTGGGGCCACCGATCTCATTCTAGTCTCTTAAAAATGCCTCGCTGGGCAGTTTGCTTGAGCTGAAATATTTGTGTTGTCTGTAGGGACAGGTCACTCAAGGAAGGGCTGTGCAAATAGGCTGGGAGAAAATTGTTGTTCTAATTCACACTTTTATGAACCCATAAACTCAAATCTGCATTCATTGCAATCTGCAAAGTGACTGGAGTGTGGGCTGAAGTGCTTAGAAAGTGTTAATCAGGGGTCCGTAACAAAGCAAAATGCTCTGAAGTGCAGCAGCAGGAGCTTGGTCATAAGCAGCAGGAGTATTCAACCTTGGTGCTAAACAGGCCTATTTTTTGGCTCTCAAACGCTTCATTTCAGATATACAAGTTGCAGGTTGACTGAATGCGTATGTACCCTCTGCTACAGAATATGGCAACTGGCTCAGATTTGTAGGGTTGTTTCACCTGAGAGGCTGTGGGCCCAGGAAGGGTATCAGGCAGAACTTCCTGATGCTCAAGTGAGAGTATAGCTTTGAAATCCTGTCAAGCAGAGCCATGTTGGCTTCTGTCCCTGTGCTTCTGTTGCTTGTGAATATTGCAGCTGACTGGGATGAGCGTTAACCTGCAGTTCAGATGTTGGTGATGGAGCTGCCATGGTACAAACCCATGTATGTGGCTTCACAAATCCTTTAAAAATATTTGATTTTCTAGCAATCACAGGCAAGAATTGTGTATGGTGACATTTATGCTGTTGCTTCTATGCAAAATGTCCTGCTGCTTACAGAAAATCTCTTCATCGTTACTTAATGTTGAACAAAATGGTTAAAAGATGAGAACATGCAGGAGTCACTTGTCTAAACTGATGAACTATTAACTGATCAGCTTTGATTATCTGACTCTGCTCCTTCAACAGAAATCATTCCTTTTTTGAACCCAAGTAAGGAAAATTCTTTGGTTTTTGGCCCTGAAATGATGAGGGACACTATTTGGTGTTGTGGGACATTTTGAATCTGTCAAAAGAGATGGACTTGCAGTCTATGTGATAGGCTGAAGTCTTGCTCTGATCATTATCCTGATCAGCAGAACTACTCACAAAGCCAGGAAAATGCCTTGGGAAATTGCCAAAGAATTTGATCCAAGTCAAGCAACCTTCTCAGTGCCTGGAGTTCCAAAGCCAAATTGGGGCTGAGCTTGTGGCTCCCTGTGGCCTGCAAGGTTGTATGTGCAGATGGCCATAGGCTTGGTGAATCAACCTCACAAATAAATGGACAATAATAGTTTGGGCTATGGTAGCTGTACCGGAGTTCACTCACAACTAGTCCAGACAGAAAAATCTAACCCAGAGGGGCAAGAAACAGCCTGGACTGGCCCTGCTCAGTACTGTAAGTCCTCTATAGGATCTGAGCTAGTTCCTTAAAAGCCTCTCTAGTATTGGCCACTGTATTGCTCTATGCCCCACAGAGATACTCTTCCTCACTTCCATGGTTTTCAAACCCGTAGTCCCCAAGACTTAAGATCCTGTGTGTTCTTGTGCGTAGGGGGTTGGATGATCTTCCTTTCATACAGAGGGACCAGAATTGTGTAGGCTGATAATTCAAGTTCTCCAGGGTTCCACAGTGAGACTGTGACACAGCTAGGAACCCAATCCAGCCCCTCTCAGCATCCATCCAGTTTCACAGCCACATTACTTCACTAACTGAAATTATGCACAAGGCCAATATATTTGTTTGTTTTGATTTTCAGCCAAGAGCTGGTTTCAGGCTACATATCTCCTTCCAGATTTTCATAAACACAAAGTAAATCTTCACAGTCTCTGTACAAAACATCCTCCCCAGGAGCAGCACTGGCACACTGCCCAGTTGCTAGTATACCTGCTAAGGAAACTGAAATCATGTCCTGCAAAAACTGCCTTCTACCATGAGGCTGCTCTATTATCCCAGAAATAGCCAGGGAAAGGAATGAGTTGTGAATGAACCCAACTATTTTTCAGTGCAAACTCTGGAAGTCTGAAGCCACTAGGGCTCTTCAGCCTGCTGATGTCTCTCTCTACAGAGAGAGTTCTGCTGAGTTCAGCAGAAGATGACCACAAAGTAGGGATGAAAAATCTCCATGCTGAGGGATGCAGAATGCATTCTGAAAGGCTTTGGTAAGTCATACAGCAGCACACTGCCTTAAGAATAACCAAGCAAATGCGATGGGTTTGTTTGGTTGGTTTCTTAAGTCATATGGTGTCAAGAGCCTTTAACAAAACTATGGGCCCTGCCTGTTCCAGGGCCCGTAGGCTCTTGTCAGAGGGTGTCCCAGCCCCAACATAGTTTTTAATCAAGTGGAACTGGTTGTGGCACTGTCTGTGACAACTTCTTGTGCCATAAAATGAACAAAGAGAGAGCCTTGTAAGATACCTATGACTTGCATGACATGCAATTGAGTATGGAGTTTGGAAACTATTTGTTCAGTAAAGGCAATGTCACATTACAAAAATGTACCTGGAATAGTTGTGTGGGTCTAAAACATCCATCCTTCACTTGTCAGATAAATGGGTTTTTTTTGTTTTCATAAAGTGGACATATACCTGTGTCATACTGGATGCAGGCCTTTCCTTGGGTGGAGGTCTCCCTGTGCCATATAGAACATACCTATAAGTCACCAACTGAGCGCATTCTGTCTTATTGGGCCCAGGGATCTGTTTGTCTATCAGTATAACGTGCACATGCACCAGTGATGGCTGGGGCTGAAAGTATTTATGGCAATTAAAATGTTTTGCCTGGAAGCTGTTTTGGGGCTTTTTTGAAGTGAGGATTTTCAGACTTCAAGGTGTTAACAGCCCCTCTAAACGGTTTTGTTTTTTAATTGCAGTAAATGACTGTGGAGCCATTAAACGTTCCTCTCTCTGCAGTTGTTTCTAAGCCCTTTCAGTCCTTCTTCTATTTATTCTGTTTAATTCAGTCAGGTAGCTTCAGGGCAGTGAAGATCAATACTTTACTTTGATAGAAAAGAGTCAGGTTTGAAACATAGAGATAAAACTGACACATTTTGTATAAATTTAATTAAAATGCACCTTTAGTGGCTTGTTGCAAGCACAAAGCCAGCCCTCCATCTAGCTATCTCTCTGTCTCACTGTCTCTGTTTTTCCTTTCTTCTTCCTAACAGGAAGATCTCTAAATCTGCCTCACCAACAGAGCACCTCATTTTATGATTTTTGTCTTGAAAGTTTAGCACTGAGGGAGCAGAATAGAAGAGATGTGAAATTCTAAACAGTCCTTCTGCTCTCTCCCTGGTCCCATTCCTTTTGGTGGTGGTGGCTGGGGGGACAGGGAAGGAGCCAGCTTCCCAGTGGAGAAAGGAGGGGGAAGAGGCAAAATATGGTTTGCTTTTTTTTTT
>WBMY01016200.1:1067306-1100841 GCA_013397315.1 Donacobius atricapilla
TAAACCCAGCAGATTGGACACCCTGGGGCACTTTCTGTTTGGATCTGTAGCTTTCCTCCATTCCCGCCCCCTCTTCTTGCTTTGTTAAACTGAGAATTATTTTTCTGACTACATGTGCATGCCTGATCCCGCTAGGACAGTGCTGGCCACAAGGCAGTGTCTTTATTCTCTCTTCCTTTTTCTTCCCCTGCTCCCCCTCATTTCTTCGTTCTCCCTCTCTCCCTAACCCTGCTGCCAGTGGGCACATTTGTCTTGTGTTTTATAATTTGGCCCCTTTCACCCCCTTCCCCTGCATCTCTCTCTCTCTCTCCCTCAATCCTGTTTGACTCGGTTCATTTTTCACTTGAGTGCCTTTCCTCCCAGACTTCCCTCTGCTCCAGCCTCCCTCTGCTCAACACCAATAAAACACACACAACACAGGTAGAACAAGGTGCCAGGGCTCAGTGTGACAAATGACTTGCACACCACTCAATAACCAGGGCAGTAAATTGCCCTCTCTTCACCCTCTGCCGCCTTCTGGGGACAGCAGCTTGGCTGGGCCCTTGCAAAATGGGCTGTCTTGATACAGCATGGGATCAGGAAGTCCTGCGGGAATTGGACACTGCCACCACTGGGGCAGAGACTTTTCCAGTGCTGTCTTTTGGGGTTGTGGGATTTAGTGTCTTTTATTCACTCCCCATGGGGCCATGCAGCCCAAGGGGCCCCAGGGACTTATTGGAGTTGTGCCACCAAGGGATACGAACAACCTGCCTGACTTACACACCACCTATTTAAGTCATATTTTATGGCTAAGCGTTTCAAGTTCCATCCATGCAAGCTTTGTGAGGGTTTTAAAGGGAAGGATGGTTCCTGGGGGTCTTTGTTCCTGGGCTGGCAGCTCTGCCATATCACCTCTGAGAGCAGGGTCTCCATGGCTGGTGTTCCCTGTGTGCACCAGCCCAGCTTAAGCACCTCAGACACCTATTCCCTACTGCTGATCCATGGCCTGGCCTTTCCTGGGTAACAGCATTGCCCTGGCTGCGTGCTCACATTGCACATTGTGTTGCTGCAGTGCTCACATGGGCTTGGAGCTGTGCACTCATGTGCGAACAAACTTACAGGACAGAGAAGTAAACCACCACCTGAGAAGAGACCACCTGTCAAGGAACAGGCAAAGGCAAACAAAGGGTAACAAAATAAATGTGAACAGCACCTCTCATGAGCCATCAGCACCTGCAATTGGCTTCTTTCTGTGTCTGTGAAAGCCCCATATGCTTGGTACATTATGGATGGTGTGGAGAAAGGGAGCAAGGGGACACTAAGCAGATGTCATTGGGAGAGGCTGGACAGAAAGAAAGGAAAGGATCTAGAGGTTAATGAGCTTAACCCTCATACACAGGCCAGGTGAGCTTGTGAAAAAGGCTGAAGGACAAAGAGGCTGCATATACTGAAGAAGCAGCAGCAAAAATTAACCTGGATGATGGGGCAAAGGAGAGGTGGTGTCTACCTGCCTTCCATGGCCAGGGTGCTCTGGGGAGTGTGTGGCTATGGGTCAGCATGCGGGCAGTGCCCAGCTTGAGGCAGAGCAGGGGCTTTCCGATCCAGTGGCAGGGAGTAATGTGCAGCTGCTGCACAGAAATACACTCTTTGACTTCCATTGTGTCTGACTTCAGCAGTCAAACTGCACTTGCTGTGAATTGTGCTTGAGAATCAGAAGATACTGTACAGGTGGTGCTGAGTTGTTCAACCAGATGCGAAGTGGGGTCCATGCCCAGTGGAATCCAGGTGCCAACCTCTTTTGTCTTAGATAACTGCCAACTCTGGCAGATGTGTTTCCTGTTACTGGTTTCATTTGGCTCTGGGACTCCTCACCATCTCTGCCTGAGTTAATCTGTGCTAGTAATATATGTAGAACAGCTAGCCTCATACTTGCAGGAGGCTGCATTTCAGCTGTGAGTGAGGAGTGCATTTTGTAATCTTTTTACTAGTGCTTTAGCTTGTCATTGTAAAAGGAAAATATCTTTGTATTGCCCTGTGTCTCAGCCTGTACTGGTGTCTCCACTCTGCAGCCCAGGCTGCTCAGTTTTACCAGCAGTAAAATACGAGAGTTTCTTTGCTGTGCCAAAGCGTGATGGGTTAACTCTCTCAGTTTGTGTACTGGAGACAAATATCGGCTGGAATACCGGTTCAAGTTCTTCTGAGTGATTCGTGGAGGTGAGTGCTGAGGGCTGGTTTCTCAGGGAGTGCGCCGGGAAGGAGCGTGCCTCACAGTGCGCGTCTGCAGACGGACAACTCTCGCGTCTGCTGCCTTTAATCATGGCAAATGAAAGTTTCTAAACAGCGGAAGATGCCAGGCTTTGTGTTCTGCCACCGGAGCTGCCTCTACACCGCCGTCAGTGCCGGTAATTGCAGACAGAAGCTGCTTTGTGTTAAAATGGCATCGGTAATTGAAACGGAATTCAGAATCAGGACCCTGCAGGCACCGCTCGGTGAAAGAAGAAATAAAGATCGTTTGGGTCACATCTTTTGTAATTTGCGTTTAATAATCGTACCAGGAGGTACATACAAAGGGAGAGGAGAGATAAGACACAGCTACTCCCCCTCCTCGCTCTGCCTCGCAGCCTTCCGCCTTCCCACGGAATGGGGGAGCTTGGTGGGAACCCCGCACCCCCCGGCCCGGGTGGGTGGGAGGGCTGCCGGCTCCCTCCCACCGCGGCTCGGGGCTGCTTGCCGAGGCCAAGCCAGGACTGCTCGCTGGCCGCCAGGAGAGAGCGGCTCCTTGGGTTCCTGTTAAACTGGATGCTCAAGCTCTGGTCTTATGGTTAGGCTGAGGATTTGTGGGCCCAGGTGCTGGCTCTTGCCCAGTGGGTCTGGCTTAGCTCTGAGCATCAGAGGGCACTCCACTGGTTTGCAGTTTCTGAGTTTCCCACTGAAATGGGATCCTTTTGATATCCTTCAATGGGCTTCCGCAGCTATGCCAATGCAAGTATATTCAAGCAAATGCAAGCTGTAGATGTGGCTCAAGCTGAAATGTCCCAAAGTTCTCCCACCACAGCACAACAAGGCCTTCTCTGTTCTGCTTCTGGGAAATAAAATACTGCTGGTGCTCCCCAGAAATTTCAGCCAGGCTGTGCCTGAGAAGGCACAAGCTGGTGGGCACCAGCACTGTGCCAGGAGCCTGCTCATGCTCAAAAAGCCCTAGTACTAGAGCCTGTAAATTGACTTGCGTGGATGCAGCCTTGTGCTTTCCTTCTTGACCTGTTTGGTGAGTGACTTCTGATCTCAGGATATTGGAGTTACCCGTGAAAAGCCATGTAGCAATAAAAATATTGCAGAGATGCTCAGGAGATACAAGACACAAAGATCCTGTCAGAGGCTGTGAGGAAAATGTAGGTGCTGAGTGCAGGTAACTTCTGTTGTTTTTGGCTTCATGCGGTGCTTAGCTGATGCCTGTTTGGCCCTAGAAGAAGACGGCTGCAGTCTCTCTTTCCTTTATAACTGAAGTGCACAACAGTGCTTGTGCTGAGGCCAGTGCTGTTTCCAGTCTGCCTTTTAGAGCAGGATGGTGGGTTGGATGGCCCTTCTGACTAAGCTGATACAGCCTGTTTCTCTCATGCTCCTGGCAGCTTGTCATGGTGTGCTTCTGCTGTGCTTACCATGGAGGCTGGGTGGAAGGCCCCAGAGAAGCCACAGCAGGGTGGTGATACAGACCTTCTCTTTCAGCCTCAAACTGTGCGGGGACATTCAGCTGGTCTTACAGTGCCCAAAGTGTGCACTCATAAGTCTCTGCTCTGAAGACTGTATCATCCAATACAGGGTTGCCTTGTTCCCCTTAACCTAAGCCCCTATTCCTGAAGGAGCTAAACCTGTCAGATACCTCCGCCATAATCTCTGGGGTGGTTGAGACCTATGAGTAGTCATCTAGAATATGTGAACCAAGAGGATCTGGTTCTATGAACATACAGTCTACTGATCTGCCCTGTGATTTCCCTTAGCTTTGGCTCTGTTGAGCCTTGCTGTAGTGCAAATATAACTCAAATTTTTTCTTCAGTAAAAAAACCCCAGCACTACTTTTATTTCTTGTGCTAAACCCAACCACAGAAAACACACCGCTAAGAAATGGCAGTTTCTATTCATGTATTTAAAAACACTTCGGTGTTTTTAAAACCCAGTGACAACCTGGGAGCTACTCTAAATCGAGATGAGGTGAACACAGATTGTAAGCGGAAACAGTGCATTCCACCCTTGAATACTCAGTCTCTTTACCTGAGATCTCTAGTCCATTATGGGGAACAAACTCATCTCTGTTTATCTTTGTTGGTGTCCTGTTAATTTCAGTTATTGCCTGGGTTTATTTCATGCAGTGTACATTTTCTTTACCATTCGGCTTGTCTCAGGGACAGTCTTCATTGTCACTTTTGAGGATACAAAGGAGACGTTTCCAATGTCCAGCAACTCCCCTGTGCTCTGTATTGGTGTTGTAACCTCATGGTTTCCCTTGTACACAAACTCCGCATTTCTTCCTTTAGCTGCTTCTGGCAGCTCACCATTTCACAATTCTTGCCTATGGCCAGGAAGAGCATCATCTGTCTGCTACATCTGGAGCTGCCATCTTGCTTTCTCCTGGGGAGCCCAAGGGGTCCTTTTCAGAGGGCCAGAGCAGCAGTTGTGACAGGAGAAATTTAGGTTGGGGAGAGGTACCTTGACATCTGCTAGTTGTAATTGCAAGGAAGAATCTTGTTAGATTTTAAGAGCAAACATCCTGATTTTTATTTACCCTAAAGAAGGCTAAACATGACTTGGTGTCCCCCTGCTCAAATGTTGTCAATAAGTACTCAGAAGTAAATACCCAGACACCTGGAATCAGATGAGGGAGAGTATCTGAAAGAGGTAAAGGAAAAGAGTTTCTCATTGTGGTGGAGAGAGTGTCCAAGCTCTGTGTAACTGCATGCAGACACCCAACCTTTCTTTCTGCCTGAGAAACTAAGGCTGAATTAGCTCTCCGATGCAGCAACAGAACTCCTGGGGATATCCCCAATTGGTTGGGGTGATCCATACAAGGAACCGCGGATGCTTTGGCCTTTTCTCTCCAAGTCTTCCTCTCACTTCATACATGGCAAGGATTTAGCAAGCATCACCCCGTTAATCCTGCTCCTGGCCAGTGTTTCGGGAAATTACAGTGTCACAGCCCTGCAAAGATACCCAGGTGAGCTGCACTGCTGTATATGCATGGCCTTCTGGCTGGGCATGTATGTCCTACAGTGTCATCAGCCACAGTGAGGTGCTGTGGCAATACTCCCCTACTACTCTCTTTTCTCCTTGGTTCAGTCTCAAGTCCTCAGGTTTTGGCATCTCCACACTCTTCCTCAATGGAGAACTAGAGATCTTAGGTGGGTGATCACAGGTGATAGAAGACAGATATTAAAGAAGAAATGATCCCTTCAGGCCTTGCCTTGCTCTAGTAATTCTCTTGGGAGGCAGTTTTCGTCGACCTGGCCTTCTGACAGCTGTGTCTCCTTTATGCTGTTCTGTTAGAGCCTCTTTTATGTGTTGTAGAAGATGTCATTAGGAGGAGGAGGCCACAAAACTGTTGAAGACATCTTTCCTGTACATCTTTCTCACATACCCCTTCTATCACTACCCATCCTCACAGAGGGATTACATCTGCACTTCCTACAGACTCACCTGGAAACCCCATACACCCACACCTACACACACTGACACAAATGCACCAATCTTATTTTCTGTGTTCCCTGACCTTCCTTTCCTCCTTCCATCTGTTTGTTGAATAATTCCTGTCTAAGTAAGTTTCTCTGGGCAGCCCCTGGGCTGGGACACAGGGACTTGCCCCCTCTCCCGCCTGGCTGTCCAGGGGGCCTTTGAACATGTGTTTCTGGGAGGCAGACACCAGCTGGCTGGGTGACATTTGCATAGTCAGCTAAAAGCTCATGAGCTGAGCTGGGAACGTCTGGAGGAGCCTGTGGCAGGATGGAGGGAATATGGAAGCGCTGGTCAGCTCGAGGTCAGCTGGAACAGATTTCTCAACAAACAGACAGATGGTGAAAGGAGATGAGGGGTGGGGGGAGCATGCAAAGGCTCCTGCATCAAATATATAACTCACTAAATGCAGTATAAGTGACCAATGTGCCTATGGGCATGGCAGTTACTGTGCTGCTCCCTTCCAATCCCATAGGGTGGACGCATGGGCTGAGCACAGGGTCTCGTTACTCTTAGTGCCAGGAAGGGGAACAGGGTCAATCATGGAGTGGGGAAGGGGCAGGGAAAGCCATGGGACTCTCTGGGGTCCCAATGCTGTGAAGCAGCAGCAGGAGCTGGAGGCTCCATGCAGCCTCCTGCAGTGAGCCAATGGGGCCCCATTGCCAGAGCTCCATCCAGGCACCAGCAGGGCTGCATGACTGTGAGGGCTGACCCCCAGTTAGTCTGGCCACACTGAACTCACAAAGCATCGCTCAGCTCGGCAGGTTTGTTACTGGGGTTTGTGTAGTCCCAAACACAAGGTACCCTCATTGTAGAAATTCCTCCATCCCTGTTGTTCTTGCCTGCTGTTTGCCCCACTTCTCCCCCTACTCCAGCTAATTTCACTGGACTGGAAATAATAAAGCACTCTGTATAGTTTTCCTCCTACAAGGACACGTCTTAACCATTCCAAAATAACAGCAAAACATATTTATGAGCCCCTGTGCTGCCTTTGCCCTCTCTGCTGATCACTGTTCCCAGCTGCCTGCCTGCTTTCATGCTCTTTTATGCCTGCACAGCCCATTCCTCAGGACAGAAAATCACTTTATTTTTTTCATCCCACAGCACCATTTGGAGCACTGGAGAAAAAAAGCATTCCCTTAGCATGGGAATTGCTAAGGTAGAGAGAACTGACTTTAGTCCCCAGTGCTTAGAGTGGCCACATTTGAATACATCAGGATAAAAAGGCCAGGAAACGCTATGGACAACTGGGGCCAAGCCATCCAGAGATTACTGTTTTCCTCCTTCCAAGGTGTTTTGCAGTTGCCACATGTCCTTGACCAGGAGAGTTCACAAATTACATGCTGTCTTTAAAATCCAGGGCTAACATCCTCCATGTACCTTTGGTAACTGCTAGAGGCTAGTTACACACTGTAGTATCAGGTATCCCCATTACATACCTCTTTTTGTTTTATTCTTCAGGAGAAATGGAAATAAAATGCATTTATGTAATTTTTAATGCACTCTGGGTTTTTTTTTTCCCTAATGCTGTTGCCTAGATGGTGCTAAATCCTCTCCTGAGGGATACAAACACGTTACACGTGTTCCCCATGATGAGTGCAGGCAGATGTTACAGTAATGTGTAAGGAAGGCTGTCACTCAGGCCAGCTAGAGCAGGGAAATTGCACATAAACTCCTTGTGTGTATGATCCCATCTGCATGTAAAGGGGGTCTGTACATTAAGCAAAACCGACAAAGTTCTGATGGCACCAATAGGCCTTAATTGCCCTGGTCTCACCTGGGACTCACACCCAGGAGCTTCATTTAAGCTCAGCCTGGGCCCCTCATCACCCTCATGAGGTGTGCTTGTAGTTCTGCCTCTCTCTGGCTTGGCCTCATTTCCTGACCTCAGACCTATGCTGCAGCAGTGTCTTCAGCCCCAGCTCTTGCTGCTCCTGATGGGACTCCCAGGATGAACCCTGGGCCTGGTTCATTGCTTTGCCACGCTAGGGCCATGGCTGGGCCCGGAAACCAGGACTCAGCTTTGCCTCTGAGCACCTGCTCCAGTTCTGCAGGACCATGCCTTGATCGTGAGGACACTGTCTGGGCTGGGATCATCCTTGGCTATGATCGTATGCCAGAATTTCATTGTTGCTTTTACCTTGTCCTGGCTTAGCTTCAACAGCAGCCTCTGCATGATGATTTCATTTTTTTTTTTTTTTGGAAGTCCAGGTAATGGTGTCTCTTTTCTCACAATTATATTCAGAGATTTCTAGTAGGCTAAGGATGGCTGGTTTTCTTTCAGAAAAACATTTCTGATTTGTCCTCAGTTTCCTCTCCTTTTTGATTGTCCAGTTTGGTTTGTTCCGTGTAGCCTGGAGATGCTGATGGGTAGAAGCCACTTACAGTCTAGACTGTTGTGGGCATTGGTCAACAGTATAATCCTCTGCACTTTGAGCAGTAAACACAGAAATTCCCTCTGACTGCTCAGATCCTGCCTTCAGCTTCCCCAGTTAACTGTAGAGCTTTTTAATGTAAGACCTATTTGGAAGGAATGGATCTTGTCTTTCAACAACACTGCCTGAATTTCTAACCTATTGAGTACTTTTTTTAACCCATAGTTTATTAAATAATTGATTCCTCCAAAGTACCAGGTAGTCTTAACTCACCCCAGCTCCCTTTGCATTTGATCTAGATATCTCTGTTCTGATGTACGGGAAATGAGCAAGAGAGATGTCCTTTGCAGTCAGGAAAGTGTCATGCATTCCTGTTACAAGATAGAAATTGTAATTGTTATTAGAGCTCACTATATATGAAGCAAAAGGAAATGTACAGCCATTGTTTTTCTCAAAAAGTCTTGAATTTGGTCCTCAGGGCCTTATTTATCACTTGGAAATATTCACATGCCCGTTGGGATTTCATCTGAACACTCACAATTCCCCCAAGTTTTTTGAATTCTCACAGAGGAGGCTCTTCTGTCTTAGGCGTAAGCTGTTCTGTTGTTCTGTGCCTCATGTTTGTCCTCTAAACAGGGAAGAGAAATGTTCAGTGCAAGTGTCCCATGCAGCTGTCAGAAAGCTGCGTTTGTGCTGTTTGGGGAGGTGTGGTGGGGTGCGGCAGGGCAGAGGGAGGGCTCACTACACAGGCTGTTCTCACTTGCCACTTGTTCTTGTTTGGGTCAGACGTGCTCCTCAGTCTGAATGCACCTCTGCACTCTGCTGCACTATCTGAATTACCACCAATGAAGTATGCAGGGAAAATGAGCTTGTTCCAGCTCTCTCTGCATACACATGTGCACACCTTATCACAAACCCTGCCAGCTCCCAGAAATCTGAGTGGTTTTGTACCTCCAAACTTAAATGCGTGCTTCCCACTCTATGGGCAGCTGCTGCCAAATGCCCAGCTCATGTTTTGTTTTATGAATCCCTTGCTTCTATGAGGCTTTATTATTATTATTCTTTGAGCTAAAATGGATCCATGACCTTGTGGGACAAGGACGTCAGCCTGGCTGGCAGTGTACATGCTTTCTTGTGCTTGTGCTCTCCCTCCCCTCCACAATTACTCTTCATGCAGCACAGAAAATAAAGTATTCCAGCAAAATATGACTGCCCCTCTCTCAATGGGAGGTCACCAAGGCTTGGGCTAGCACAAGTAAAAGGAAGCCCAGGGAAAGAGCTGCTGCTTTTTGATTTACGTGCTGGCTGGGCAGAAGGAGAGACTGCTGAGCAAAAGGAAGGTACTAGGGGAGCTAATTGAGTAATCGCAGCTCAGAGCTGCAGAGAAGCTGGCAGGAGCAGGCAAGAGAGACCTTCTCTCCTGGCTGGCAGGAGCCCTTGATTTCTTTTCTCACCATGGGTTTGCGAGCAACAGGACAGGTCTCTGCATCTGGTTTGTGACATTGCACAGCACAATTGCTGTGCCTCTGCCATAGCCAAGTCTGCTCCTGCATTTGCCTCTTCTCCTCATGTTTCCCGTCAAGCCTTTCTCATACCTGGAAAGTTTTATGCACTAGTTTTATATCTGAATAAACAAACACTTTTCTTGGCTCTGTGTCCATCCCTTGGTGCAAGGAGTTAGGAAGTTGAACAGCTTGCCTTGTCCCTGTGCTGGGCATGGGATGCTCATCATGGGCATGCCCTTATGCACGCTCCACCATCCTTTCTGTACACATCTGGACACTAGGGTTTTGAGGCTTAATTCAGCAAGAACCAAAATCACTCCTTCTTCCTGCAGCTGAGTGCAAGATGCTGCAGTTGCCAGGGCTATGCAAGGGGGATATGACATCTCTTGGTATGGCTGGGCTCAGACCTGCTCTTCCTTGCTCCTGACTCTGTCCACACTGAGCTGGCAGCCACTGAAATCCCTGCCTGAATGTGAATTTCAGGCACATATTCCACATAGCCACCGAGATGAACATCATTTCCCAGCACTGGCAATAATCCATTCCCCACATGCTGAATAATATGCCTGATCCCAGGACCATGCTGGAGCTCAGGCAGCTGCAACTGGAGAGGGTGTGGGCAAGACCTGAGCCCATGCCACTTGTCTGTCAGTTTTTCTGAGCTCTGCAAGTCTGGCATAATCATTCCACTGAATCTGAATACCACTCCTCCACCTCCTCCATGGATGAGCAGATATGATTGTGATAAGCCTGTGTTTTTCTCCTACTCAGGAGGAAGGCTATTACTGCACTAGTCAGAGCAATCAAGACATTTGTTTCTGGCTGTGAGGGATGCTCAGAGAGGGAGGACAGGCAGAGTCCCTCCAGCATCACTAGAGGTCTCTCTTTATCTGTATGTGCTTGTCTGCAGGCAAATGGGAGAAAAATACACTTGCTCAGAATAATTTCTTTATCTGCTTCTTGACATGTCACAGCCCTGTAGAGCATGCAAGCCCAGGAAGTCATAGGCCTGAGTTCTCCTTGGCTCTGTTTCTCTGGAGAGTGTCTCTGTCTGGGATCAGTCTTCTGCTGATCAGCTCTCCCAAACCCTCATCTTCTCCCAGCACTCTTCTCAGCACTTCAGGGCTCTTTGGCTGGGTGGCATTGATAGCCCTTACCTTCAGTCAGCTCACCCAGGCTCAAGAAGGGCTTTTCCAGAATCATGGTGTCACGATCCACTAATGCAAGCCGGGGTTGTGATGGTTTGTTTAGTGATCTCAGAGCTCAAAAGACACAGCAGGGGACAATCAACAGTTTACTTAACAGCAAATGCACCTTTATTGAGTGCCACAGCAAATGCAATAGAGGGAGAAGAAAGGAGATAAAGGATAGTGAGAGAGAGAGACAGAATGCGGGGGGGGAATAGCTACCAATGGAGAGCTGAAGATCCTCGTGGTCCTTTGCCAATAGATCTGTCTTCTTCCATGGGGAGATCTCGAAATGAGGTTACTCAAGGGGTCCTTTTTATAGTCCTTTTCAACGTGACAGGCAGTTGGCCAAAAGGTGGGGAGATTGGTAACAAGCCAGTTGGGCAACAAGCATGGGCAGCCCACCATTGAGGGAACAGGCACAGGACAAGCCAGCACAGGCAGCCCACCATGAGCTGTCCATTGTTCTCTGCTCAGGTTCCCATGGGAATGCATTTGGTCCAGTGAACACACCTGCAGGCAACACTTTGGCAGACATCCCACCTCAGCCAGGCCAGAACACCTGTGTTGGGGTTTTAGGGTTCCAGTCTCTGTCCTTGGGGTTTCAGTCTCTGTCCTTGATGACGGTCGTGAGGCAGATGAGAGATCTTTGAACCGTCTCTTACACATGGTCTGAGCTTTCTAGGATCTACTGAAGAGCTGGTCCTCTCCTCACCCTCTGGACAGGTTGTCAGCAGTGACTCAGTTTGCCCTTCTGTTCCCATACCTCTGCAACTCCTGTGTGCTTGATGGGTGCTGCTAAGTCCTCCAACATCCCAGGAAAAAGCACCAGCAGCAAGATATTGATGTTGTTTGGAGTTGACAGCAGTGGAAGGAGGAAAACTGTGTTACTGGTGCTAAGATTTTTGGATCATTGGTTGTGTGCTTTCCTATGTCTCACTTCATTGTAGCACCGGTGAACCACATCCTCAAACAAAATTTTGCTTTGCAGGCTACCTGGAGCACCAGGCCTTCTCAAGGAACTAGAGTATCTACTTTTTATGAGAAACACTTTGGTCTGAACACTGTGGCTTGTTTTCCGTGAACTGTTTGGTGGCATGCAATGAGCCACAGCTTGGCAACTTCAGACACAAGCACTTCCCTTTGATGTGAGGGCCTGGGCCCAGCACTGTGATGAATGAAGCTTCAACTGCTTTCTCAACATAGGAGGAAAATTTGCTTCTATACTATGTTTTCTTTTCCATATCGAGAGAGATGCAGCAGCCATCACTATGGTGCAGGCAATGCCACAGCATGAGGACCCCTGCAGCAGCTCCACAGGGTGATTTTGCCAAGGGCAGGAGTTACCCAGCCTGTAACCAGACTCCCAGTAGGCAGCAGCTAGCTGGGCCTTGCAGGCACTGGACGTGCCAAAAGCAGACTTCAGAGTGTGCAAGTAGACTTCATGTGGCTTCCACCTCAACCTCGCTGCATGTTGAGCTTGCATGTCCCCTAAATAAAATCACTAGTAGCAGGGCTGAAGGATGTGCTGCAACTTTTCCTGGCTCTGTCCAGCTCTTGTGCTCAGCCTGTTGTGCAAGGTTCTCCTTTATTTGCTTCCTTCTTTTTTTCTTTTTCCTTTTTGTTTTCTTTTTTGAGGTGAGAAATGGATGAAATGTTTGTGCTCAAGTAAGACTTTTAAGCGTGAGGTAGACTGCAAAGCCAGGCTGTTCCTCAGAGCTCTATCAGTGCTCCCACAGTCTCCTCTGAGCTGCTTATGGCTGGTTTAGCCCACTTCACTGACAGGCTTGCACCTCTGAAAGCTCAGACTAGCAGTCTTGTTGCCAGTCCCCAACATGACCTGTAGCCCTTGGTGGCAGTGATTCAGCAAGACAAGCCATGTGGATCATGGTGGTGGGAAGTGAACTTTAGAGAATCCCTGCCATGGCTTAGAAAGGTGGAAGTACTGTAGACACAGGTGGTGCAGTCTGTTTGCATCTAGCTAGAGATACTGATTCTGCAATACTACTGGCCTTTTGGAAGTCTTTTGGATTAGATCTTTGTCTTGTTTTGCATTCATCAACTGCTCCTCCTGATCCTTGCTAACCTTCCACTGAGCAGAAAGATGGACAATTCACGACATGCCATATGAGTGACTTGGGAAACATGAAGAAGCAGCATGTCTGCAGCTTTCTTGTGATGCATTTGACAATGGTTGGAACAGTGGTTCTTTCATCGATTGTTTCAATTTTTACTATCTGCTCCTTTACTCTCATGCTGTGCTAAATGCCAGCAAAACCAGTGAGATTGTAATATCCCATGCCAAGAATATTTTCTAAGAGGAGCTAACAAATGCCTGTTCTCAGAGATAATAAAGGTAGACATACCCAAGTCCTGTTCCTCATGGTGCGGTCCTACCATCTGCTTCTCCTAGCTGCACATTAATTGATTATTTTTATTCTACCCCTTTGGCAAATTTCCTGAATTGCCCACTTCTACCTTTGCATCCTGCCGTGGGCTCTTCTGTAAGGAGCAGTGCAAGGTGAGATGGAGTTAAGTGTTCTGAATGCTGGAATCCTGTAGGTGTGTGAGGCGTGATGGTGACAGTGATGTGGAAACCTGCCTTAATGCACTGAAGAGGGAGAGAAATGATGCTATAGCTGTGCACTGCTCCTCTGTGCTTGCTCCTGAAAGGGTGAGATGCAGTGGACCAGATTTGGTCTTGCTGGGTCTGTGCAGCCCAGAGAGCTGCTCTGAGCTGGCAGCAGAGTGGAAGTTGGAATGTGCTACTGTCATTTGTCTTTCTGAAAGGTTTTTCCCTTGGATAATCTCTGTTTGAGAGAGCTCAAAAGGAGCGAAATGGCTCCTAGGGCAGCTTTTCTTCTGCATATATGTAGCCTCACTCAGGTCAACGTTGGGCACATTTACGAATCAGCCAGCTTAGTACAGGCTAAGAACATAAACTAGATCTGCAGAGGAGGGGGGTGCTTTGGTTTCCCAGGCAAGAATTCTTGCACAGAGACCCCTGTGCAATAGCCAGTCTGAATATACCTCCAAAAGAACCTCTGGAAAAACATCATGTCAGATGGTATCGTTTGCTGTCCTGTGGATCCCAAACTTGGTGTTTGGCTACAGTTACAGTATGCATAGTGAGAGTCAGTGTTTGAGATACAAAGATCATCTGAATTTGTTGCTTGGGAAATGGACAGCTTCCCAAAGAGGAGAAATCAGTACATTAACCGAGATCCAAGACCCAGAAAGGGTGGACACAAGGGATGTGCCACATCAGTTCTTTTTAACGTGGTGCACTGGTATGTAAAACCTGATTATATTTATCCTGTGACTTCTCATCCACCAGGGAAGTGGAAAAATTGAGCAGATATATTGTGAGCTGGGGAAAGAGAGGATTGTCATCCAGAGACCAGGCACTTGCCTTTCTTTACCTGCTTTCAATGCAGTGTGGTTTACGCACAGGTATATTAATATACCTGTTATGTATGAGAGAAGCAGAAAGACTGACACCAGCTGCTGCTGCTGGTTTCAGCAGGATTTAAGAAGTAAAAGCCTGGCTGTAGATATATTTAACACTACTCTGCTGTGTCCTTGCATCTCAGCGATTACTATATGTGTTTGCAGGCATGCAGGCAATTATCTGCCTGAATTTTTCTGTGTGCTCATATGTGGGTAGCATCTCCATGCATCTGAGTCTCTGCCTGGGGGTAGAGTACAGTGCTGTAACCAGGAATGTCCTGGAACCAAAGCTGCTGTGGTAATTACAGCAGATAAACTGCTCTGCTTGAGGGTTGCTGTCCACACCAGACTGTGAGGCAGGCAGCGTGGCTTTACCACTGAAGTCTATTCATTTTAATAAGAGGGACACCCTGTGTTATTAAGAAGAGTGTTTATTACTGTCGCAGCACACTGACAGCAGCTTCCATCATCGTTAAAAGGCAGATGCAGGGGAGGAGGGTAGGGAGCGATGTGCTCCTGTCTCAGAGGGTAGGACCCAGCTGGTGAGGAGGCTGAGGGCTTCAGGGTTTTCCCCTTGGCCCAAAAGGAAGTTGCCAGTGGAGAAGAAGCCTTCAGGGAGGATGGTGAGGGAAGTGTGGTTCAGTCTAATCCTCAGGTTCCAGCCTAAATAAAGTCTGTTCTGTGTGAGAGAGAGCCTTACCTGCCTCATGCTGTGTAGGGACTGGGAGGCTGCAGGTAGTGGTAGGGAAACTGAGGAGGGCAGCAACACTGGGTACTTGCTGGGAGAGGAGGGTGTAGGATATGTGTAGGATGCTAATGTGGCTACTTGGTCCAGGAGAAAAGTCTCAGCACCTTCCTTTGCACTCTTATTTAGGGGTGGCACCAGCACCGAGCTGTATGGTTTGTACAGCCCTGTCTGGGGGCCCTCACCTGTGGCATGTGAGAGGACATCTTAGTGTACAAAAGCAGGCTCTGACTCAGGGAACAGGACAAGTAGACCTTCACCCATTGCTGTCTGTACACACCTCTCATTTTAGCAATTGTCTTATATATGAGATATCTGGCATAATGCTGGAGTTCGTAGGTCTCAGGGAAGAGTAGTTGGTCAAGAGGTGATGCTTATGCACAGAGCGAAGAGCCAACATTAGTAGATGGATTTGTTGATGTTTTCACTATGCAAATGAGACCTGAAGTTAAAGGAACCACTGCCAGTGCAGGACTGGAGACATGGCACCGGAGTAAAAGGTCTGCACACTACATTCCCACTCTGCTCCCTGTGTTTCACATTTCTGAGCACCCAAGACATGGTAGTTCTCAGACACAGATATTTATGGAGCCAAATCCCTCCTGGTTACTGGGATTCACCTTTCTTATGTTCACTCAGAAACAGCTGCACCCAAAGCTGGGTTCATTACTCTGTTCCATGACGCCCAAAGGAAAGTAACCAAAGTTTTTGGCTTTCAGCTGAAGAGTTATAATTTCAGATACTAGTGTCACTTCTCAAACAAAAGAAAGAAAATGTTCTTAAAATTTCCCTGTCCTCCTCCCACATGTTACCCTCTCCCTAATTTTGTTTCCATATATTCAAAACTGCCCACAGTCCTTCTCTCTGGGCTTCCTTCTGATTTCTATTCCTTCTGGGCTAAAATTCCTGACTTCTCTTCCCTGAAGATTAAGTACTAGAGGAGATACAGCACTACTGGGGACATCAGCTCTCCCCTGTCACTTTCCCTCCTGAGGAGTACATGGATGAGGGGAGCAAGCTGGCCTGGGTAGTGACTGTCACAGGAGGGAGTTGATGATTCAGATGGATCTTTCTGGTGCCCTTTGTGTGCTGCCGCACCTGTCATAGCAGGTGTTAGGGGGAAAACACCCTCCTGTGCTCCGTATAAAAGTTAGAGGCCTCTGCAGCCCCAAGAGGAGCAATTCTGCCCCAGCAGAGGTGTGATGAAGGACCAATCCTTGATGGAAACTCCAGATGTCCTGTAACTTCATAATGGAAGCAGCTGACTGATGTACCAGTGATTTCATCCTGCCAAGCAACAGGTGAGTGCAAGGGAGTAGACGGAAAAGAGATATATGACAGGGCAGTCTGCAGGTGAGCAGAGGGCCAGTGGGAGGCTTAGAGGAATGTTCCAGTTAGGGAGAAGCCTGCATCCTGAACCAATGGTGTGTATTCTGATGTGCAACTCCTGCTGCAATCGTGCTCAGTAGAGATGAAGAAGGGTCCTTGTTCTGTGTGACTTAGTGCCTTGCTGACTGCAGAAGCTTTTCCTGGTCAGATGCCTCTGGTGGCTGGGGACAGCTCTGGCTGCTCCCCTGGCCCTCACCCACCTCGTTGAGGCTCTCCAGCCATGTGTGACATTAAGGCTCCTCTAGGTCTCAGCAGGTTTTGCAAGGTTGATTGGGACCAGCGCGTGTCACTCTCGGCCACTTCCTCATCACCATAACTCTGGGCTGAATAACAAGAGGCCGAGAATCTGCTAACGCAGGCCCCAGCAGAATGCCCCATCACTCTCTTTTATTCATGCTGGAGATTTATGCTGTCTATCTCCCTTCCCTTTGTCCACCAGCCGGGCCCTATAAGTCATGTCCCTGGGCTGACAGGTCACGTGTCCAGTACTGCTGCCCTGTCACAGTGACTGATGCCAGGAGGTGATTAAAAGAGAGGAGGGGTGAGAGGTCAGCAGCAGGCAGTATGATTCGAGTGGGGGGATGTAATTATCACTCCTGTGACATACTGCTGGGGGTTTTCATGGATCGTCACCCGGGCTGGAGGTGGGGAGGGCGGTGTTGGAAAAGGGAGGGGGAGTGGATGGACACAAGGCAAGAGTGGTCAGTAGGGTTATAGGAGGCAGGGGCTTTCTGAAACCAGAGCAACCAGAAAGTGTAAAGCCCTGGCTGTTCCCCAAACTGAAAACTTGTGCCCTGCAGAAAAACAGAAAGGGCATTTGGAAAGCTACTGGGATGAGGAAGCAGCCCTCTGTTGGGAGAGGCTCTTGGCCACTTAAAAATGTTTTAAGTTCCCTCCACTGGTGCATCTCAACCCTGACAACACATCATAGACAAGAGTGCCTTCAGACATTCAAAAATCAGATGCATATGTGTTCTTTTGGGTATGATTTGATGGAGAAACTGGCAGCCTCAGTAATCCAGTGCCTTGTGCTGGCAGTGCTCATTTCCTTCTGCAGCTCACCTGTGTGGAGTCTTTTATGGACAAGATGAGGATTTCTGGGTAAATAGTCTCCCAGATATATTATGCAGTCTATATCTTTGCATGTCCCCTTGGAGCCCCACGGTGGAGATGGGATCTTCAGCAGAGCAAATAATGAGGAAAAAGTAGTTGAAGACACACTGAAAGGTAAATGTCTCTGTCCTGGAAAAGAGAAGTTTAGATGGAACAGGAGAAAAACTATCATAAAGCCATATGAATTAGAGAAATAATGTAGATTCTGACAATAGGAAGATTGAGAATGCTGGCTGGCAGATATGGGCCAGAGAGTCTAAGATGATGTTAAGTGTTGTCTTAGTGAGCATAGTTCTGAGTACAGTTAGACTCCAGCACTGCTGAGCTTTGGGGCAAGAAGTGAGAAGAGAGTTTACTGTTTCTGTCTCTAGTCTGACTTAGGTAATTCCAGGGTATTAAAATTTTGCTATGGATTCTGTTTGTGCCTTTGAGGGTTCCATTGCTTAGATTTGAATTTCTAGTTTGGTCTTGTAACTGGGAACCACTTCATAAAGGTGTTTCCTAAGCTAGGACTTAGATTCTCTCACCCTCCAAAAGCCTACATGAGACCACTTCCAGTTCCCATGGTTTCAATGACTTAAACTGTCTGGTGAGCCACAGAATAGCATGGGTATCTCTCACTATAAGCCTGAAGATTAGCATTAGGCTCTTGGACTGTGCCTGGGAAGGTGAGGAACATACGGCGCTGTCATGCCCTCAGAATTGCGAGATGCAGGAATGCCCCATATGATAAGCAGGTGTGGCTCATCTAGCCCCATAGCCATCCTCTAACAGGAGCTGTCATCTGTGAGTCACAGCAAGATTCATGAGACAGGCAGATGTGCCCCATCACTAAGGTGTTCCCCTAAACTTTTGGAGTTGGATAATGGTGACGTGGACAGCTGTACCTGGTGCCATTCTGAGCCTTTGATTACTGTTTTTGACAGTACAGGGAATGACATCTCTTCATACTCAGTGGTGAATATGTACATCAGGGCTGCTCTAGTTGTCTCTCAGAGGCAGAGATTTCAATTTGTGAAATTCCATTGGCCAGAAATAATTTATGTTTAGAGGAAAAACATCACTGAGTAAGCTAGGGTAAATACTATTCATGCAGTTTGAATTAAAAGTTAAGTGTATTCTAAACATTGTCTTTCTCGCCAGCTCTGGACAGAATTACTGTCACACCTCATTGAAACTCAGAATTTAATTTATCATTAAATTACCTAAACTTAGAAAGAAACTCAGCAATATTTGCAGTAGGTAATCTTCAGACTTCAAATTGCCAGGCATCTTTGCCTTTCATGCAGAGAAGTTAACATTTCCTGCATTCCTTCAGACACATTCCCTCATATTCTCAGCAGTATCATGGTACCTGTATAGTGTCTCTTCTCTTTGCTTTGTTTCATCATAGCCATGCTGGGGAGGCATAGACAGGACTTAGTTATTGCCTCATATTATTATCATCATTCATGTGCTAGTGTGGCTCCACTGTAGGTTTTCAGATAGGTGTTTATTTCTGGAAGAGACTATGGTAATGAATAGCCTCTGTCACATTAGCAGAATGTTGTCAATGTATTTACAGATTCAAAGAAAATATAGAAGGAAGGAATGCTAAAAATTCATCTAATCCAGCCAAAATATACTTACATGATTCCTTCCAAATTCTTCCCTACCTTGGTATTAAAGAAAAATTATACACTTTCTAAACATTGTATTTCTAGACTTTACTACATATACAACTAAAAAGATCTTTGAGCTTTCTGAATCTCCCTTGATGCACTTGAAGGCTACAATTTTTTCCTACCTTCCAAAGACCCTGCCTCTTCAAAGCAGCCTGCTATGGATTTGAAGATTGTCTCACGCTTCCTGCACTCTTCTTTTTCTCTAGAAAAGGTTAATTACAGCCTTTTCCTTGCAGGCCAGGTTTTCTAGATCTCTGACCATTATTTCTTAACTTCTCTGTGGCCTTTTGGATTGTCTGCTTTTCTATTTGATCTTTAGTGAAGAGTGAGGAACAAGGAAGGGCCAAGGAGTCCAACACAGACTTTAGTAACACTAAGGAGAGCACAAGGATTAGAGGAAAATATTATACTTCACTGGAAATCAGCTCAGAAGATACTGAAAATTTGAAGGGTGGGAACTGGGAACTGAAAAAGATGAACCTGACCAATATGGTGTCCACTGAGTCACCTCCTATTTGGTGATGCTGGAACAGATGCCTTTTTAGTATGGCTTAAATAAATCTTGTCACTTAAAGCAGTAGGGACTCAAACTGAATAGGCTTGGGAAATATGAGACAAAAGTGAAAGAGCAGAAAGTTACTTGGGTTAAAAATACTTGTATGAATACATCCCAGGTCTTTTGCAACTCTTAATTCTAATAAAAAAGTGTGATTCATTATGTTCCTTTTCTAAAAGAGTTCTAGGTAGTGACATTGGCAGGAAATGTTTGAGGAACTGAAAATTTTAAATGAAGAAAGAGTTCCAGATTTGAAATCTGAGTATTTGTGTTGGAAACCTGGGTTGTAGGGCTGATCTAGGTTATTACAGTATATGGACTAGACAGACCTCTTCCACACCAAACAAATCAGTTGTAATCTTGCATGCTAAGTGCAAAATCCCTTTTTTCTTCAGTCCTCAAACCCAGATTCATTCCTCAAAAATATTTGGTGAATTTCAAACAGTGAATACATTTGAGAGAATTCAACTGCAACAAACAAGCTGTCAGTGGAGAAATGGGCTAAATTTGGCAAATAGAGTATTTGCTGGATATTGCTCACTTAGGTTTACAGGGGACTGCAAAGGACATGCCAAAACACCTATTCCTAGTCTTTGCACAAAAGATGTTTCCTTGAAGAAGGCATTAAGAGTCTCTTATTCTAGAAAAGAAAAGACAAGTGAAAGGGGAAAATAACTGATGATGAGCTCTGGCAATAGTGATGGGAGGCAAAAGGATATGGTGGTTAACAGAGGGACTGGATGATGATAGGCAGGGAGAATGAGAGCAACAGATAGGAGTGGGAGACACCAGAGGGGTGGGAAGCATGGGGGAGGAGGTGAGGAAGTGAGCCAGGAGAAGACAGCATGACTGTGTCTGATCTACACTGACGAGTACCAATGTTAACTGTCACCTCTCATCTCCAAACTAAATCACGCCTGGAATTGGAGGCAGCAAGGAGCTGATAGAGTCAGCCTTAGAGAGCCGACAAGTCAATCAGAGCGGAGATGCGTGGAGAGACACCAGCTTTATAGGGCTCGGTGCCTTCATTCATCGCAGGATTTACACCTGTCAGGCTCCCGCGGGGGGAGCGCGCTGGGACTCACTTTGGCTCCACTTAAAATGGGACAACAGACACATTACTGAAATCACCCTCTGCCTTCCTGTCCTCTGGAGGGTGTGTTTTATATTACAGGGAGCTCAGCTGCCTTTGTGAGTTGAATTTGAAGCTGAACACACCTCTTGCTATGCAGGGAGGGACTGCTTGCATTTCAGCACCTGGAAGGCTATTCCCCATGCAAACCTACAATACCCCAGACCAAAGAGGGAAGGAGGGCTTTGCAGAGCAGGGGAAGATGATGGGGTAACTGTTCACTAACCAAAATGCTTCAGGAGCTATGTAGGCTGTGCAAACCTCATTACCTGAGTCTGACATACTGTCTATTAGAAGAGGTCAACAGAGGCCAGAACAAGAGATCAGCCTTCCTGTCTTCTTCCCAGCTCTTCTCAAATACCTGCAGTGCTCCATAAAGGCTCTCCCCTCCATTCAAAAGAGTGCCCAGATCAGAACTCTTCCCTGCTGGCTAAATCCTGGGTACCAAAGCTTGTGATACAGGCTTTGAGCTGCCTGATCTCTTAATCCAGCTGTGTGTATTCATTTGAAACTGAAAGCAGCTCCTTTTTGTCGTCTGCTTCTCAGCATTAACTTCTCTTTGATGTAATTCTTGCTTCCTATGCTCTCTCTCTTCATGGGGAAGATTAGTGTGAAATTGGCCTGCTTCTCCAGAGACTGCAGTGTTAAGCCTTCAACACTTGGTCCTTTTTGGAAATCCTTAACCCACATTGAGAAGAGGGGGAGGGAAGGAAAGTGTAAGAGTTCCAGATTTGACTCTGCCAGAGCTCTGATGCCTCCTCTCCCTTCAATGTTTTGGGAGTGGGGAGCATGCAGGTTGAAGGACTTAGGGATGTTCTGTGAATAATCCATGTATTTTAAAGCAGGGACTAAGATGCCATCCTAGCTTCTAGCATATATCCTCTCAGGTTAAGTGAGGATGGCAATGCAGGGGTAATCAGAGGGAACTGTGAGCATGCAAACAGTATGCCCAGGTTGGTCAGAATGACACATTTTGGGAATTAAGGCACAAAATTGTTGCTAATCTGCATTGAGGAAGTACACCTGGAGGTGGATTTTCTGTGTCTATGTGGTAGGGATGGAGTGCCAGAGAGTGAATTCCTCTCTTCTTGGACAGATGTAGCTGCAGACTTAGACTTCATGTGGAGCTTTTTCCTAATGAGAAGACTGATGAGCTTAGTGGGGAGAGACTTCAGTGAGCTCCAGTACTGCATTTCCTGAGTATCTCTGCCTTAGACAAGTTGCTTGTGGGCGTTTTCCTTCCCCACAGTGACAGGACAACATTCCTTGCTCTCCCTTTCACCCTGCTGCTTGCTCCTGCCTCCCTCCGTATGTCTGCTTTCTGCTTGTCTTCCATCATCCCACCATTACATGAACTTCTACTTTACTTCACCAACCACTTCCATCAGCCCTTGGACCTGTGCCTGCTCCGTCCTCCTCCATCAATCTCTTCTGCACCCACTGTTCCTCCTGGTGGCTCTTCCCTACTCCCCACACTCTCAGTTCCTGACTTTTGCTGCATCCCAGATCACTATCCCCTCCTGCTTGGTCCTGCTCCATTGCCCTCCCCACAAACACATGGTGCCATTATCTAAGGAAGGGCCTTGAGCACCCCCCTTGGTTTAGCCTTGTACTTCCTCTTGCTTGGCCACCCCCCTCCCCTACCCAGGTCTGCAAATCACTCCTTCCCATGTCAGCCAGCAAATTGGTTTATCCTCCCCCCATCCCAGCTTTCATTACCTTGCCGAAATGAAGCGATATCTCCTCGGCGGAGGCTTCCCGTCGCTGCAGCCAGTACCCAAATCATGAGAGCTGGCATAATAAATGAAGACAAAGTGCCGGCGGCCCAGGCCATCTCTCCCACTGCGCCACTAGCCGCTGCCAGCTTCATTATTCGCTTAAGTTGCCGGAGAAAATTACTTAACCCTGACCCGTGTATTAGGGCCCTGTATTAATGCTGCGACAGGCGTCTCTTACAGCAAAGAACAATTTATTAGAGCCGAAACAGGCTGCTTTTCTCTGTCATTTTTCCAATCTGAGCTTTGAACACACATCATTAAACTTGTCTGACTCTCTCCCCTTCTCCATCATTCCTTTTTTATTTTTTTAAACAGAAAGTGCTGTAGAGAATGGAGATTGTTCTGAACTCACTGAGTGCCTCAGCCTTTGCCCCCTCCTTTTTCCCATTATGCTCGTTCCTCCAAACACAGTCCATGTCTCCATCTCTCTCTGTCTAATTCACCCTTACTCTTCTCCCTTTGTAGTCACATATCTGTTTTTCAAACTCTTCTTCCTGTAGTTCTCTCACATTCTCTGCTTGCTTACCTGTCCCTCTTTGTGTGGGTGTCATACTTTCTTTCACTCTACTACTTTGGCTAATCTCACTTCTTTCTCTGGACCAAAATGAAAGAAATATGCTGGAAAATGCATGTTCCCAATGTCAAAGTAGGATCCATCCCACTTTGCCCTGCTCTGGGATTTCCTGGAATAACAGAGATCATCAGAGCATGGAGTTGCCTCATGGACTCGTTTTCAGTACTACTGCCCTTATCCTATTCTCTCCAAGTGCTCACCTAGCCATTTTTGGGCCCTCTACATCACCCAGCAGTCCCCAAACAGTGCAAGCACCAGCAAGGGTTTCAGAGGACTAGCTGCGGGGAAGGGCTGGGGGAGCTTTCTTCTTACTTGCTAAAATATGTGCAAATGCTTTGGTGGCATTCAGTTATGCTATATTCTTTAAAGCTGACTCTAGTCATTGAATTGACAGTGCACAGCCCTCAATTGGGATAGATTTAGCTGGAGGCTAACCATGCAATCTCTCCCCTTCTCTATTTTCTGATGGGCTACAGAGGGAGAGAGACAGATGGAGACACAGAGAGGGAGAGATGAGAAGCAGCCATACAAGCTCTTCCTCGGACCTCATTGCTGAAGCCTTGCAAAGCTGGTGACAGAATACCATTTAAGGAAGAAAACAGATAGTAGCAGAGGGTTTTTCAAATACTTGATCACTTTTTGTTTGAGATGCAAGGCCTAGACTTACTCACTTGGGCAATGTGAGTGCAGAATGATAGCTCAGATTGGGTATCCAAAGCTGCAGGCTACCAATTTCTAGCAGTCGCAATGGAGTCTCAGCTGTTTAAGGCTTGGTGAGAGGGCAGTTGGGTCCAACTGCCAGGACAGAGTGCTTAGCCCCTGGGTCAGACTGCCTACTGTGCTGTTGTAGTTTGTCTCTCTGGCCAGAGGTCAGATTAGCTGAGGGGCTGGCATGAAGCCTATGTTGGCCTTATTATCAATTTTATCAGTCCAGAGCTACCTCTTAATAAAAAGGAAGATTCTGTATGAATTAGTTGACTGGTGATACTAGAAATTTTAAGCTAAATCTCCAGCATCATTAGAAGACAACATGAGTAACTCAGAATTTCAACATGTGAGATTTTTATGACAAACATTCTTCTCCATTTCCATTTTACTGGTGATTTTCATGAGAAAACAGCAGGAAATACACACTTCATTTAAAAAGCTAAATATACAGACTTTCATAAATCATTCTGGCTTCAAAGATTTCTAACTCTGGTTCTGGACCTATTTTTAACTGTCTGTTAATGATTTGCTCATTGCCAACAAATTTCTCATGGGAATAAGTGCTTGAAGAGAACCTGCTAAGGGTTGAAGGGTTGAATGGATCTTGGTGATCACCATGCCTCCAGCTGAGGAGGCAAGAGACCATATATTCCTGGACATGTCATTATCAGCAATGAAACTTGATGCTAAATGGGAGGCCTTGCCTTATGTGAAGGGTCTGCTTCCCTCTGCTTCTGTCTGGATCACACTGAAGAGCTGGAGATTGCTAGAACGCAACACCTGGTCATGCATAGATGGGATTAAGCTAAAAAGGGGTGGATCTGCCTGGTTTGGGAGTTGGGAGAGATTATTTGTGCTACTGTATGCAGAACTTTATACACTGTGACAGCGAGCACTTCTTTCTGCCTTCATGGTCTCCTGTGTGATCTAGGTGAGAAGTATTTCTGGTTTTACGTCAATTTATTGTGAGTCTTATGCTGGACTGATTTTCCTGCAGCCTATAGAGTGGGATAATCTGCCCATCATCTTGAATTTAGAGGAATGGCTTTTGTCACAGGAAGAGGAGAGTTCAGATCCCACAGTTTTATTCAATCTGCAGCTGCTCAGTTGACACTCTGACTTCAATCTTGCAGCTTTTCTCTCCCATATGGACCTTGCCAAAGACCCTTTATCATCTCAAAACCAGATTTTTGACAGTCTCAAGTATATTACTGGCAATAAACTAACAATCAAAAAACTCATAATAACTAAAGCATTAACTAATATTAACTATGGGAGGTTATATTAGTCTAATTTAGCAGAAACATTATTCTCTTCCTGTCCACTCAAATTTTGTCTGGGATACCAAAGTTTTATATTGAAAAAGGAATGAAAATTGAAGTGATGGGGTGTTTTCATAGAATCGTTCACATTAAAGGTGGGAGTTCAAGTTTTGATCCTAGTCTCATCCCCTAGTGTTTATGTGGCTGGATGAATTTTCAAGGCTGCTTACCTTCACAAAGAGGGAGAAAGTTATTTCTAGCAATGTCAGGAATCAAGGGGATTCTGTAGCTATTTGTCAGGGGAGTGATTGTGAGCTGAAGGACAGGAAATTCATGAAGACATAAACATGGTACATGAGATGGCTTGGGGGCTGGTGGGCTGTATCACAGCACTGATACCTCTAGAATAGAGGAAATATCTCAGGGGGAACACACAGAGTGGTGCAAAAGTTGGATCACAGTACAGTATGGCGTAGTTTTCCTCCCCTTGTACATCATTTCTGTGAGTGATTCAGTCAGAGGTCCTAGTTTTTAGCTACCTGTTGAGGGATCAGTGAGACTTTGAATAGCTGTGCATGACCTCCTCATGTAGCTGGGAGGGAGGCCAACATTTGTGCATCTTCTTTGGCCATCAGGGAAAGGCATTTAAGATGAGTTGTCAGCTGGCCCTTTAGGAGCTGTGGGCTTTTGTTTAGTGTGTGCGGGCTCTGCCACCACATAAAACATCTCTTCAGCCACTAAAACTGCTGATATGTGGAACTTCTTCATTGCTCCTTCCTCAGATGTGAGTATGGGGTCACGGATGCTGACATGGAGAAGAGGGGTGGAGGAGATGGCCGTGAGGGTGAGAGGGGATGGTTGGTTGGTGCAGCTGCCCTTCTGCTGGGAGTCCCTCCCGAATTCCCTGCCTCTCTCCTGCTTAGCCTGATAGCTCCTCCAAGTTCTCTAATCACCTTCTTGCTGTAATGAGCCTCTCATCTCACTGATGGAAATCAGGGTATTTGGTTATGAAAGGGACACTGTTAATAACACGATCTCTCTCTTCCCCACTCCATCCCCCACTCCCCCACCAACCCCCCCTTCCAGTTCTCCACACAATTCTCTCAATTAACGATAGGCAGAAATTAATTTTTCCCCTGGACTGAAACAATTGCTTGGCGGAGGATTGCCAGCTCGGTTCCAGATAGGGACCTTTCCCAGCAGAGCCCAGAGAAAGGAGGAGAGACCGAGGCGATAAGCAGGGCCCTATCAGCAGCCACAGGACGCAGTAATACAAATGTTATCCTTAGAAATGTATTTAAAGAGGATATGTTTATAATTCGAAGGGAATTGTCAGGACTGCTCCCCTCCCCCTCCCCACAGATCCATGCTGCTGTGTTCTTCCTTACCATTAAGTGCTCTCAACCCTCCAAAAGGCTTGGCAATGTCAGCACCCCAGGCTTCCCCAGCCACAGTAGGAGGTAGGAGAAGAGGGTGCCTGGGCGCAGTGCTGGGAATGACTGTGGAAGGCCACAGCACCCAGCAGGCAAAAGCCAGGAAAGACAGCGAACAGCATCTTCTCCAGAGGCAGGGGCTTGCAGCAGTTCTACTTGGGTTTTGAGCAACAAGACACAAGGAGTCGACAAATACAAATATGCTGTGCTGAAAGAAAGCAGTGATTGAGGAATGAACAAGTACATGGAGATAGGGGTGGTGAGCCCTAGCTGCAGGCTGGTCTGGAGGGCAGGGAGAGGTTAACTACAGCCTGGGGCAGGGGTATAGTTGCTGTTGCATGTGACTCAGGAAGTGCTGTCCTCTTGGTTGCTTTCTAAAACTACACATTTATGGATCCCATATGTAAAATAGCTTCATGTTTAAAAAAAAAGCCACCTGGCCCAGCCCAACCTACAGATGCCAGCCAACAAGTGTGCTACTGGCTGAAACACCCAGCACAGTTCACACACCCATGGAACAGGGCACCTTCCCCTAAAATAAGGAATGACAATGCACTCAATAAGGCCTTCTGGCAACCCCTGCCTGCCTACTTCATGCTGACTTGTGACATGCCCTGCAGATCTATATAAGACCTGCTGTTCTTCTTCGTACCAGCTGATCGCGCTGAAACAAATAGGCAGATAATAAGACACAAGGACAACAGGAGAGGAATGAACAAGAGAGGCTGTCGAGGACTTTCAGGAAGCAAAACCCGCAATCATTCTAACGGCAAAAGACAATTCCAGCCTCCTCGAGGCTTTACCTGTCCTTGCAGGTGATCCCTACACTTGGCTCTTCTGGGTTGCTTTGAAGCCTATAGATTTTGAAACACTGCTTGTTCTTGCTGAGGGCAAGCTAGCACTCAGTTCCTGCCCAAACACATTAACATCCACAATGCTCCAGCCCTCACTAGCATCACCACTACCACGGTCTGGTCTCTGCTGCCATGGCAAATGTACTTCTTTTCTGAACATCGAGGCATCCTCAGGGGATTTAGTCAGCTCCCTGTGGCTGGCTGATAGACTGCTAAGTGCCCCTCTGGGTGTCTCTGAGGCCACGGTTTTTACACCAGCAATGGCAGGTAGACAGGAACTTTGCTAAGAACCCACATCATTCCAGTCAGTCCTACAGAAGTCCTTGATCAACGGCCAAATAAAGTAAAATTATAAAATAAAACGTGCTAGATAACAGATGAGTAGCTTCATGACCAGACTTTCTGTTGCAAAATTGAGGGGAATCCTGCAATTTATTTAGTGGTTCTTTAGATCCTGCCTTGCTTGGCTTCTGTTTCTGTTTTTATTTAGTTCTTGCTTTCAAGTTACAGCATTAACATCCTTCTTGCTGTCCTTTCCATGGAAGAATCCAAGTAAAGCTGATTTCATTTCATTAATTTCTTTCCAGAGGAACTCTGCATCTGTGACACCTTGTCTCTTGCCTGTCACAGCAACAATCATGTTTGTTTTACATTGCCTCACACCTATATTTAGTGTACTCTTCACAGCAATCAGGAGTTTGACTTGGCCATATCAGCAGGAGTGGCACCTTGTCACAAGTCCCAGCAGTGTATCCTGCACATGCTAATTGCTCAGCCAACTGCTAGCAGTGACAGAGTCCCCATGAATCCTCACTGAGGTACAGTCTGCATTGATACTCAGTGCTCAGCAAACAATACTGGAAGGAGGGTTCATACACATCAGATCCCACAAACCTTCTGGCTCCCCTCACTTCAGCTCGCTCTGTCTCCACCATGCAGACTTTGTCCATCCACTGCCACATGTGTGAAGGCAGACACTGGTCCCAGAAGGTCCAGAGCATCTACTAAGGCAGAAAGGGTGGAGGAGGATTTGGCACACCCTACTGGCCTTCCAGTGCAGGGGAGCAGTGTTAGACCAGAGAAGATCTGATTCAGTGAGTCTAAAGAAAAGATACATGTTTTAAAATAGAAAATCAATTTGTTGCTGTACAGTGTGAAAAACCTTTATTTTGCTGGGCACAAGTGAAGTCTTTTGGCCTCATGTAGCGGTGCTGTGGGAAAACAATAAAAGCTGAAATCCAGACCACATTTAATGGGACTAGACTGACTCACTGCAAGATTAAAACACAACCTTTGCAGACAAGCCAGCCTCACTTGCCATATTACTTCATAGTCATAGCTAGAAAGGTCTTTCAGACATCTCCATGGAGTGTATTAGAGACACTGGAAATTAAGCACAGGCCTGTCAAAAGAGATTGAAATACAGGTCATCCCTAATCATCAGGACTATCAGGAATCCTTAAAGTCCATATTAAATGGATACCAAAGATGATGGCAGCAGATTACATAAATGTAGGCCTGAGTTTCACTGTACCATCAAAGACACTTGGGAAACAGAGCATATTAGGGAAACACTACCTGATGCTTGTAGAACAGTAACCAGAAATAAACTGACCCTGTCTGTTCCACAACTTCTGGCAAGAGTCCTCATGTTGGGCCAAAAGCAAGAGCTTTGACTGTAGAGAAAAAAGTATTTACTGCTGTGGTCTGTAAAAGAGTGCAGACTGGATATTGGCCCTGCACATGACACCAAAGAAGAGAAAACACCAAATCTCATTTTTTTTTCCTCCTGTCTCTCTCCACTCCTGCCCTGACTCCCTCATCAGCTTGGTTTCTCCACCCTTTCCCAGTGCTGCGAAACAAATGCTTCAGATCAGCACACAGTGATATTGGTGGTGTTGGGATAACCTGTGTCATAGGAGCATGTGGTGACTCATTTTTTCCAGGCCCATGGGTATCACTGATTTGAGCTGTTACTGGCTTCTTTGGCAACATCCATGGAATGATATGGGAATGTGAAGCTAGGATATGACCCACTCTGTAAGGGAAGGGCACAAAGCTGTCTCTGCAATCAACTGATTTGCTTGTGCTTATGCATTGAAGTTTCCGGGTTCTCCGCGTGTCATTCGTTCCCTTCCCTCAGTGTTTATCATTGTTGCAAAACGGATAATCCTCAGAGATGTTGTGGAGCCATCTATCCTGGTGACAGTGGAATTCTTCTCCTTTTTCGTCATACTTGGTAGTACTAAATATCCTGATAGTAGCATGCCCAGTTTCTCAGAAAGGCCTACCCTGAGGTCCACCACTAAAGCTATCACTACAGCAGTTTGCATGGCCTCTACTAGCAGGGGTTTTTATGAGCCCAGTGGTAGAAAACAGCAGGAAAAGAAGCTGAGCTCTCTAAAGTGTTTGGATTGTCCTCCCTAGCTATGTTCTTGAGGCTGGTGTTCACTGACTGTTGCCTTATACACATGGCCAAAGCTTCCATGACAGGTTCCTTCCCCTCCTTGTCATTTTCACCCAGCTTTTGTCACCGGGCTGTCCATGCTGAGCCAGCCTGACATTGATCACTTCACATAAATGTCCACGTTGGTGGACTGCAACCTCCACATGGGAGCAATTCAAGGCAGACTGTACCAGCTCCCAGGGAGAAGTTCCTGGAAGGGTCCTGACATGTGCACAGCCTCCCAGTTGCCATTTCCATCACTTTCAGGTGCTGTTTCAACTTGGACCTGGGAAACTGGGCTTTGAAGGCATCTGAGGGAACATTCTTCCATGACAAGTAGACACAGCCAGGATGCTGGTGAGTGTTTGGCGAAGATGCACAGAGAAGGCCGCTCCGTCTGGCCAATGTACACCTATTTCTGGTAAGGACTCGATCTCTGAGAGAGGGTACATCCCACCACACCCACACAGCTGGACCAAATTGACAGCCCAAGATTTTCCAGCAAGCAACTTGCAACTGGACAGCCAAAGTCTTCAGAAACTCCTTCCAGGTGGTGGGGCAGGAAGGAAGAATGGCAGTACAGCCTTGTCCACTGTGCACTTCTCCCTCCCTCGCTTCCTCCCTCCCTTCCTTTCAGCCCTGTCCTTTCTCAATACCCAGGAAAGATTAACTCCTCTTCGCACACCAGAGAAAGTTATTATCATTAATGAAGAATTAAAAGAGAGTGATTAATAAAGGGCCCTTATCTGGCCATGAGGAGGAGGCTGGACAATGGATGGAAGATGGAGAAAATGAAAAACAATAAATATGAAGCGTAAAAGGAGGCGAGAACTGCTCCCACTTGTTAGATCGCAGCTGCATCTCCTGAGGGGGGAAGGCTCCAAATTGCTAATTACTGCCTCTGAAAAGACCTCGCTCTGATATGTTTTCTGCTGAAAGGTTCCCATTAATGAAGCAGCGATGATGCCGTTTCCCTTTGACTTGCCTTCAATTCCCTCCCTGAGCTTCCTCCCAAGCCGGGAACAATGAGGCCCTGGGAGCTGGCGGCTCCCACAGGCCTCTCGGAGACTAGGCCGGGGGCAGCCGAGTGAGGGGAGCCGAGCCGGCTGTGAAATATGGAGGGGGGAGATAAGGCAAAGACAGAGGAAAGAGGCTCACTCCCAGGAGCCCAGGGAAAATTTGCAGTTATTATGAAGGAGATGAGACAGATTAAAAGCCCTTGTGTTCTGCGCTGCCCTTTTATTTAGTGGCTTCATCTCTGAGATGAAAGAAGTTGGAAATGACTTTCTCCGCATTTTGCTGCAAGAAGCTTCATGGCACATTTTTTGACTTTATTCCTCCCTTTGTCTCTTGTCCCCTTTCTGTCTCTCTTTTTCCTTTTAACCCCTAGAAGGTTTTGCTGAAAAGCGTCATGGGACTAGGCAGAGCATTTGCTGGGGTAGAGCAATGACCCTGCTGCTCTCCCCATCCTCCTGGGCTGTATGGCTCCTACCGCCCACCGGGGAGGGAGCTGGGCCAAGGCACCGCCACCACAAGCGGGGAGCATCAAGCCAAGCTGCCTCTCCTGCTTGCCTCAGGCACGTCCCTCACCACTAACACACCCTCTCCTGCCTCCAGGCCCAGCAGCAGCTCAGCACAGGTGTCTGAAGCCTCTGGGCAGGAAAAAGCCATCCTTACAAAGCCCAGTGATGGGTAACAATCCATGTGGGATAAGAGTGCTGAATATTTTGCATCCCTGGAGCACTTAATGAACAAAACTAGTGCTGAGAAGTTGGGCCAGTTCCCTTTCAGGCAACCTACAAAGTGCACAGAGAGTAAATAATTTGCCAGGGATGTGAGATGAAGTAGAATGCAGGCAAGGATTCAGAATTTACTTTTACTGATCCATGTCAGGGTGAGTTTTGTAGGACTGGAAAGACTGGACAGAAATACCATAAACTGCTCAAAACCAGATTATCCCAACTGCCTCATTATATTTCTTGAACTCTTATTCCAAATTTTCTGATTTTTCCCCATACACATCAGTGCTCCTTTGTGGCACCCTTTAGTTCTTGGGACTCTTGCAATTGCAAGAACACTTTTATCCTGCCTCTTGCCTTTGCCCTATTTCTTCCACAGAAAACTGACCTTGTGTGCCAGTATGTTGTCTTTACTCAGGCCAAATGCTGACAACATATGCAGAAATTTGGGGTTGAGTGTTGAATGTGGAAAAAAAATAATGGATAGGTGAAGTAAAATTTACACCAGTTGCAAAACATTTCGTTGACCTACAGAAACGGCAGAGAACTAGTTGGGAAATGAGGGGAAAATAAGAGAAATTAGAGTGGGCATCTGCTGCCACCTCCCCAGGACATCTGAATACAGGATTTCTTGTACACAATTGTTTGTCTGGTTTGTTATCCTGCCTGGAATGGCAGCCAGTATCGAGTGCTTGAAATGAAGGGGTAAGAAGCTCTGAAGTGATGTTTACAGAATAACCTTCCCATCAGGGGAGTTTCTCTCTAACCCAGACATTTTTGTAGCTGTTTTATATCCTGAAGCATGAAAAAGGATTGCAGCGGTGAAACAGGATTAGATTTTAGGAGGGATTTTCTCTCAGATCTGAGAGTAAAAAGAAAACCCCTGTATTGGAAATAGGAAACTGGCAGGGAAAACAAAATGCTGCTAGCAAGTAGAGGTTACTAGCAAGCAAGAGAGTTACTGCCCCAGAAAGGGTTAAAAACCCAAAAGGACAGAATTTTACAGGCAAGCTGGTGCACATAAAGTAACTTTAATCAAGTCTGCTATTGGAAATGGGATTTAAAAAATCTACCTAATGAGAGCTTTTCTTCTTTTAATATTTCTTTTCCAAGGAAGTAATAGAGAACTACAAGGAAATGAAAATAACATGACAGCTCGGACAGACTGGAATAAAGGACTGGTTAGATAAACACCATGAAGAAAGCTCAGCAAAGCTAAGTGAAGCTTCTCCTATTGGGGTGTAGAAATCCACGGCAAACTCAAGGATTCAGTTATTTTTGAAGTATCTTGACAAACTAGGGAGGGTGCCAGAGGACTGAGGAAGAGCAAACACAATGCTGGTCTTTTGTGGTGGGAGCAGGGAAGCAGCAGCGGTCCTGGCAAGTATCATCCTTTCAGAGTAACTTCTGTTCCTGGCAACGTGATGGAATAAACAGAAATGGGGCGAAAAAGTAAGAATACAAAGGATAAGAGATCTGTGAGCATTAGGCAGCAGTATATATTTATATAGAATAAAACACATTGAAGTAAATCTGATTACTTTTATTTAATTTACAAAATTAATGAAGAGAATACCTCAAACATAATATAGATATGGTCTCTGGCAAAACTTTCGATATGCTGCCTTGTAAAACATTACATGATAAACGAACCAGTATTGGCTTGAATGTGAGTGCACCTACATCAGTTCAGAAAAGCCCAAACATCCTTCTGAAAAAAAAACCCCAAAAAACCAAAAGAAAAAAACCAAATTAACCCAAACAAAAAAGCCCCTCCCAACCCACACCCAAAACCAAACAAAAATAAACAAAACCCCCAAACAAACGAACAAACAACACAAAAAACCAAACCAAACCAAAAAACAACAAACAAACAAAACCCCCAAAAAATCCCAAACCAAAAAAACCACAACAACCCCCCCCCCACG
>WBMY01016200.1:1101032-1190113 GCA_013397315.1 Donacobius atricapilla
AGGTGAGCGGGGTCGCGGGGGGGCCCGGCAGGAGGCTGCGCGGCCGGGGCGGCGAGGGCGGTCTTCCCGGCTTCTCCCGGGGAAGCTGGGGGGTGTCGGGCAGAAGCAGCGGCGTCTCCCCAGAGGAGAGAGTCAGTGCGGCCGGGTCGCTGAGGGCTAAGGGAGGCGGCCTGCGGCAGTGGGTAGTTCACCGCACTGGGCGTGCGGGTGTTTCTGAGAAACAGAAACGGTGGGGAGAGATACCCCACGCCTGCCAGGCATGGGTAGCGAGAGGGGTGTTGTGAGGTGAGGGATTTGGCCCAGGACTTTGGGATTGGCACACTGACATCCCTTGAGGTGTAGGGGTGGTATTTTTCGGCAGTAGGCGTTAGGGCTTGGTGTCACTTGGCCTCCTACACGCTGTTCCAAGGAGCCCAGGGTCCCGCACGCCTTGCTTTGCCGCTAAAGTGATGCTGGCTTGCAAACTACCTGTTCTACCATCTGTTTTACTGCCAGCTTTGCCGCTTGTCTACTTTTTGGAAGACTCAGTCTGTTTGTCAAGCAGGCTGACCTTTCTCTGTGGCTTTATTGATGCCAGGTAGCAAAAACTAGTTGCAGACTTCCATGATCTTTGGGATGTGTAATTGAGCATGCTGCTTCAACACAGAAGATGAACCTTAAGGCCTTTTCAGACACAGAGCACTCAACCCAACTGGTGCAGTAGAGAGAGCTGTGCTACCATGGCTAGAAGAGGGATTTAACCCTTGCAGAAAGAAGAAGTGAGTGTTAGCCCAGGACGTGGCAGTCGTCCAGCATTGAGTCTTCCCAGGTAACTTTAAAATAAGTGTCTAACTCCGTTAATGTTACAAAGGCTATGGCATATTACAGTCCAGTGACGTGTTGGTAGCAGCATTTATGTCTGATGCTAATCGTTGTCATTTTTAGTAGGCATTGCCAATGGATGAACTGGTGCATGACTTGGCCTCAGCTTTAGAGCAGACTTCAGAACAAAACAAACTGGATGAGCTATGGGAAGAGATGGCCCTAAGCCCGCGGCAGCAGCGGCGTCAGCTTCGCAAGAGACGGGGTCGTAAACGGCGCTCAGACTTCACACATCAGGCAGAACATGCCTGCTGCTACAGCGAGGCCTCAGAGTCGAGCTTGGACGAGGCTGTCAAGGATTGCCGTGAGGTGCTGACAGCTAATTTCAGTGACTCTGATGACATGGCAGTGGTCAAACGACATCCAGCTCTTAGTGCCACCCTGAGGAGCAGGCAGCACTTGTGGCATGAGTCAGACTCCTTTACAGAGAATGCACCCTGTCGACCTCTCAGGCGCCGACGGAAGGTCAAACGTGTGACGTCTGAGGTGGCTGCCAGTCTCCAGCAAAAGCTCAGGGTGTCAGAGTGGAACTATGAGAGGGGCTGCAGGTTCAAGTCAGCCAAGAAACAGCGTCTTTCACGCTGGAAAGAGAATGCCCCTTGGACATCATCCAGTCATGGCCTTTGCGAGTCAGGAGAGAACAGGCCCTTCCTCAGCAACGGGGGAAGGAAGGAGCGGATGGAGTGTGAAGCTGATGATCAGAAACAGGGCTCAGATGAAAACATGTCGGAATGGTGAGATCTCAGTTTCTTCGCTGTGCTAGTCAGATGGCTGCCTTGCTTGCAGCTGCATGTAAATGCTGTGCCTTAGTTTTTGAAGTTCTTAAAATTATTCAGTGCTGCTCTCTTTTTGAAGATGAGAAATATCTCAGCTGCTTCTAAACTGTAGATTTTTTCCAAGTCTTTCCTATCAGTACTGTATGGTAACTCAGAATGCTTCACTGAAAAACTGGCAAGCTGATAGGTTTCTGGCTCCTGTTGTTACACAAAGAGGCCTCTAAAATGTCTGTGGCCTTGCAGCTACAACATGGCATGCTTGTGGCCTATGATTTGGGAAGTAAACCCACAGCTGGCACTTGTGTTGTGTGATTGATACAAACTGATCTCAGTTTCTTGTTTTTAGCATTTACTATAAGTAGTAGTAGATAACAGATCAGATCTCCCATCGTTACTGCTTGCCCTCTGCGCAGGTACTGTGTGAACCTCAGTCTAACCCTGCCTGTAGTTCTGCATTTCTGCTCTTGATCTGATTGTCAAAGCCTAGCTATGGGGAGAATGTGGTGAGACGAAGAAGTTGAGGGGAGCTTATGGTATCTGCAGGATAAGCCTGTGCAAACTGCGGAGTCTGATGTCTTGGTGTCCAGTTTTGGAAAACTTTGATGAATTTGTGGCAGAATCACATGCAAGGGATTAAAATGAGACATGTAAATGTCATGGTCTAAATTTGCGTTCCCCTTGAGAATTTTTTTTCCAAGTATGACTTTTATTCTCTCTGTCAAAGGTTTGGGATCATAAAATTGCTTCTGTCCAAAGAGATTTTCCAGGTTAGAAAAGAGGCAACTGCTACGAATCGAATGGAGGAAATTTCTTAATGAATGGATTGCGAAATGCAAATGTGATTGCTGATTTTAATTACCATTGTGTAAGAACAGCAGACATTGAGGAGACATTTAAAAAAAAAAAACACAAAAGTATTCTTTCTCATGAGATGTGAGGTCTGGAACTCTACTGCAGGACATACTGCAGAGATCAAAATTTAGATATGTTCAAAAAGGGAGATGTGGAGCATGGATATATCAGGGGCTGTCAAATTTTACAGCCCAGATGAAAGATCAGGAAGTTTTTAAACTGCTGACTTTTAAAAGCTAGAGGAACATACAGAGAAGTCTGCATTTGTCATGTTCTCATGTTCTTTTCTCAAGCACTGTAATAGGCACTATCAGAGGAGAGTAGATTTGGGAAGTCTGACTCCTTGATGCAGTGTGATTGTTCACATGTGAGTTTCAGTTAAGTGGTGTGACAGTCTAGCTCCTGCAGTTTGTCAGTGTGGGCAGATGGCACTTCATTAGTACGGCTTTGTGGATAATACCTGGAATTGCAAACTTCTCGGTGGTGTTTTCTGGGACACTGTGAAAAGCTTAGGTTATAGTAAGTCCTCACTGTGGGCCAGGAAACCACTGTTGCATTTTTACTGAGTCAGTTGTGATTTGTAGCATGTAACTCTTACAGTGCGGTCACTTTTCTCTTTTAAGAGTGACTGTTGCTAAAAAGTGAGTGGGAAGTGGGGCTTTACAAGAAACTTGTGGATGGAAGCTTTTTTTTACTAGTTGTTAAAGTGGTTTTATCTTCTCAGAGCTGTTTGCTAGTAGTCCAGGAGAAGAAGTGTGCTAAGTAGCCCCTGAGTAGTGCATGTCAGCGGTGACAGACTGAGAGATACCCTTACTAGATGTGGCAGTGATGGACAGTGTTCCTTAAGTTGTTTTTTTTAACACCAGTCAGAGTCGGTTCCATCATGTCAAACTTGAATTTAAACCAGCAGGCTTTCATCCAGCCTTTATTTGTGCCAGCCTTGGAAAGAGTAAATAAAGAACTATGTCCAGACTGTTACTTGAGGACCATGCTGGGAGATGGCTTTGTTCTGTCTCAGTCATCTCTTGCTCTCAGACTGATTACTGTGCAAGTGTACGCATCAAGTGACACTTACCATCTGCTGCCAAATCCTTGGGATTCTCTCTGGAAAGCTAGTGCTTGGAATATTTGACCTCTCCAACACCACATGTGTGATCTGTGCTGTGACTCACTAGGGAGGGCCACAGTTGAAGGGAGGAGTACGTACAGCCCTCTGCGCTGCTGAGTGTCCCTCACAGCAGTGAAGGATCGTGCTTTGGTCTCCGCTGCTCTAAATATAGCACTTTGCTGCTAGCAGCACAGTGAAATTGGCTGTGTTTGCCTCACTCCCACTGTGCTTTAGCTGTTTTTTCTGGTACAGTAAGAGAAGTACTTTTCACAGATGTGTGACAAGGGCATATCCCGAGGAAGGGAGAAGAAAATTGGATGCCTGGGAGAGCAAACGGTGTGATTGTCATCACAGGCTGATGGGATGAAAGGTGTCTGATGCTGCTTGTGGGACTTGGAAACAAGATCTGGTGATTTACAAAACTTTTATACTGAACTGGTTCCACTACTGTTCACCCCTCTAACAGTAGGGGATGTGACAAAACTAAATGGGTTTTCAGGCAAGCCGGTTGTGTATTCGGATTGGATTTTTTTTTAACCTTCTTTTTCCTCCCCTACGCTGACCATTGCTTTGGTTTGTTATGCAGGAATGAATCTATAAATGCCAAAATATCCAGTTTTTTCTCTGCTTTCTAGAAGGCTTCTTATGTTAAGTCAGGCCAAAGACCTGTTTATTCAGTTGATAAACTCCCATTTGCAGAGAAAGTCTTGGATATGGGTTCTTAACAAGGAAATGGTATTTTTTTCTAGTTTGCTTGTGGGACTGTGCCCAGTCCTTTCCTGGAAGAAGATGAACTATAGTATTGTTATTTAAGTGTGCATGTAATGAAATCTTTGAAATTGTTTGGCAAATGTGGCAAAAGGTGAATGCAAATTGAGAGAAGGATGGATGTGCAGGGACACAATGGGGAAATGGTGACGGTTCTGAATTGAGTAATGACACAACCCAACGGCTGATCTATAAATAATTGTGGAAACAACAAAGGAAACAAGTGGTTTTAGTTTAAGCAGTCATTTTATATTTGTACAAAGGTGACAATTAGCTCCTAAGACTGTTAGAAGTAACACGCCTTTCTCTCCCTAAATGTTTTGAGATTCCCTGCAGCCATAATAAAGCAAAGGCAAATTATATATTGAGTGCTGATTTTTTCTCTTGTTGGTCTGAATACTTCCAGAATGGTCTGGGTTTGGTTTGAGGGTAGAACAAACCATAGGACAAGAGCTGTCTAAAAATCACTTTGAGTAGTGTGTTTACTTGTGAAAGATATGCAGTTGGTCTCATCTGTTTTCAAGTACCAAAACTCTTACTGTGACTTTTTCAAACCTGGGATTCTACTGACCCACCAATGCTGTGAGATTTCACTGGCTTAATGTTGAAGTATTTGTTGTGATTTAACTTGGACAGGCAGCTCCATAAAGGTGCCCGCTCACTTCCCTGCAGGGATGAGGGAGGAAAATGGAAGAGTAAAAGTTAGAAAACTCTTAGCTTTAGGTAAAGTTCATGTAGTAGGTAAAGCAAAAGCTATGTGTGCAAGCAAAGCAAAATAAGGAATTCACTACTTCCTGTCAGCAGGCAGGTGTTCAGCTATCTCCAGGAATGCAGAACTCCATGACTTCAAATGTCCCTGGCTTCATTCTTCTTTTTCCCCGCTTTTATTGCTAAGCATGACATTATGTGATGTAGGATATCACTGTGGTCAGTCAGGGTCAGTTGTGCACTCCCAGCCTGCTCACTGGCAGGGCAGTGTGAGAGCCTTGGCACTGTGTAAGCGCTGCTCAGCAATACCTAAAACATCCCTGTCTTATCGACACTGGTCACAAATCCAAAACATAGAACCAAAGTGCTACTATGAGAAAAAATTAACTCTGTTCTAGCCAAATCCAGTACAATGTTCTGGCCTGAGAATGTGATCATTGCTCATCCTGAATGTGCAGTTAAGTTGCTTTACCCTTTGAAAGGGAGCTGCTCTGATGACAGTCTGCAGTTGCATTCATGAGCCTGGCTAAACTGATGACTTGGAGGCCAGTCTCTCCATAAAAAAAAAAAAAAAATTCCTCTCTCTTGGAAGGCAAGTGACAAAGACAGAGTGTTCCGCTTCCCCTCCTTTTCTAGCCTAGCCTGACCTTCTGCAGCCCCTCGGTGCCTCTTGTTTTCTTATTTTTATAGAAAATCAATATCCCTCCTGACACAAACAATAGCTCAGGCAAAAGAATAAATGGGGGAAACCTGAGATCTCTGTCCATCACCTCTCAGTTTAACTCCCCCAAACTATTTAATTATAAGCATGCTTTGCTCCAGGTGTTTGCAACAGTGAAATTGCTAAATGAGGACCATTTTAACCAAAGATTGGGTGATCAATAACACTCTATAGCAGTAGCTTGTCCGATCAATAGCATTCATTATTTCATGGTTAAGGTAAGTAGCCTCCTTTGCAAGTGGAGGTCATTAATCAGTGCTTCCTGGACCTGCAGAAAGGCCTGCATAGGAGTCTAGTTTGTGTTCAGCCCTGCAGTGTAAAAAGGGTAGTGAAGAGGGTGAAATCCCTGAAAGTTTGTTCCTGTAAAGCACTGGCAGTGATGCTTATCTATAAGAAACTAAAGAGCTCTCAGTGCAACAGGATGCTTAAAGAACTATTATGACCTGGATTCTTGTCAATGCTTTTTCCTTTCTCAGGCGCCCTTCCTCTGAGGATGCTAAAACCCTTATGTAGCAGTCACTTGGTCCTCTCATCTGCAGCTTGTGAGGATTGTTTATGCAAGCTATCCAAAGGGAAAGCAGGCATGCTAAGAGATTGACCCAGGGTCATACAGTGAGTTGGTCGGAGAGCTTGGGATGAAACTAGTAATTCATGGTTCTCAGTCCTTGGCCTTAATTGCTGTGGTGTATATGTGAGAGGATGAATGCATGGCCAAGGTTTGTAATGGATTAATTTGGAATTTGATATTAACTTACATGCTGAAAGGTGAGAATACTGTACAGATTGTTTGTCTTCCAAGTATAAACGGCCTTCATACAATGATGAAGATGCAGAGTTTTAGATATCCAGCATGATGAATTGACTTGGCTGTACTTTAGCATGTATTTTCCAAGAACAACAATATGCTTGCAAAGTAAGTTTTGTTCTGTGCCTGCAGTTGTTTGGAGCGATGTATTTTGTGATCCCTCATTGTTTAGCCTAGTAAATCAAGGAGTTTCCAGTTGATACTGGTCTGTAGTATGATCCAGTTTCCCTGGAAAAGAGGCATCCCAAGATACTTTCAAACAGCATTCCTTGATTGGAGACTGATTCTAGTGGTGACTTACACTTGGTGTTCGCATCTAAGGTCTTAGTGCTTAGGGAGCAGGCAGTGAGTAGCTTCTGCTTGTCCTAGTCTCTCTCAGCTAAACCAGAGGAACTATTGCCTCAAGTGCCCAAGGAATGATTTCAGTTCAGCATTAAAGCATTCAGATGCTTGGGACTGGCATGAGCATGTACTTCTGCTACAATTATTCATCTAGCTTTACAGTGGCTAAACATCTAGCTTTACAAATGGCTTTGTACACGTTAATTTCTAGCTTTATTTTTTTCAAGAATTAAATCTCCTCTATCTTTTTGGGCAAATGCAAAGCATGCTATGACAAGGTTGCATTCACAGCAAGTCATGCTGGGCTAAGGTATTTATCTAGAGAGTTGTAAATGTCATAGATGCTCTTTACGTCGTATAAAATAAAGATTGAGGGGGGGAGGCTGTTTGTGTGACAGTGTAACATTTTTGAGGACAAGGAATTTGAAGTAGAAAACTTAAGAGGGTTTTCAGCAGCCTTTGAGTGACCCAAGGACAGAGTATTCCAGACAATGCCATAGTTAGGTTGTTAATTCTAGTACCCTAGACAAATGCCATTTTATTAATTATTTCTTGATAACTTCAAACTAAACTAGATACAGGATTCTACTCTTTTTCAAGTGATGCAGCATTGATAAGTTTTAACAGAAAGCAGTTATGTTCAGTTCTGGAGCCAGTCATGTATCTGAAATTCAATTTTTGTGAGTCATGTAAAGCATTTTGGTCTTGGAGAAGCTAGTAAAACGTAGTAGAGTGTTTTTTGTATTGTGCCTGTTGCAATTGTAACCATGTGGTTTTTTTCTCTGTTTTTGTTCCAGTGAAACCAGCAGTGTTTGCAGCAGCAGTGATACTGGCCTGTTTACCAATGATGAAGGCCGCCAAGGTAACAAGTGTCCTGTGATTTTCCTCATGTGCAGCTAGGGGGTTTTTTACTTTCTTTACAAATGCAAAGAAAGATCTATGTTTGAACAGAGACAGAGAGGGAAGTGTGTGAGGAAAAACCAGTGGCAGGGAGCAGCTAGAAGTTAAGAAATGAGATGAGGGCTACAAATGCATGATTTTCATAACGCTACACTTTTCCTGATGAAATTCTTTGTGTATCAGATCCATAATATTTGCAATATAAGAAGCTATTATTGTGGAAAGGCGCAGACATACAAGAGGAATTTGAGAGCTCTTCGTAATGAAATAGCACAGGTTATGATTAGTTTCTGTAGGTGTTTTAGGTGTTGTCTACGTACCATTAGTGCCTGAATCTGTTAGTTGTTTTCTCTATGGGCAGGAAGAGAAGATGGGAAAAAAACTTAATGCTGACAAGTCACCTAATAGACTGTGCTAAGAGGATGATGGTAATATGTGATAGGTTTTATTTCTTTAAATATGTGTTCCTCCCTCGCTCTTGTATTGCATTAGTTGAATGTGGTATTTTCAATGTCTGTTGTAGAAATGTATCTTAGGGGTTTTGAGTGGGAAGTGCAATCTGGTTTATTTATCAACCTCAGCACAGTGTTCAGTTGATGGGGGGATGGCAGAAGTAAGTGTGAAATAGGTTGTAGTAGGCACATAGGCATTGAGGACTATTACATTTGGAGCACGTGGAATGTGACCCTGGAGACATGCAATTCTGTGCACTCTGATTCTGTCACATTTCACAAGTTAAGATTTGGATGAGATCTCTTCTGGGAATAGACAAGTGCTAAAGGAAGTAGCAGTAGTAGCTCAATAGGATATGCTGTTTCCACTTGCTTGTTAATGGCCCAGGTACCTGTGTAAAGCAACACAATGATAGCAAACATGCTTATGTGTTTTCTGATGGTATTTTCAGCTCTAGAACCAATTTGTGATCTTAGGGGAGTATAATACTTTCCTTAAGAGCAGGTATTTCAAACATCAGCTTTGACCTTTGCTGAAAAATAACTGTTTCCAGACTCTGGTTCTTCAAAGGCAACAGGAAAGTAGAACCTTTTGCCCTCTCTTTTTACTGATGATTGTTCAGGGGGAGCTGAAATTAGTGAGCACTTGATGACGAGGCAGAGTAGTGACTGAAGTGTTTTACTTCATCACCAGAGACAAGATTGATGGAGGCTGGATAGTGTATATATACATATATATATACTTGTCTGTATGCTTGCCCTATATACTCGCCCTGATTTTATACCCAGTTTTAGACATTAATTTTTGGCTGCTACTAGAAGTAGGATGCTCAATATACAGGAACACATAGAAATATGACTTAGATAAATTAATGAAGTCCAGTTACAGCCTTTCCTGTCTAGGTAAGAGAAGAGGTTTGACATCCTTGTCATCAGATCTCTCCCTGTTCAAGCAGTTTATACTGTGATAGCTTTCTGACCAAGGTGTTTTAGCTTACAGTTATGTTAAAAGGGTTAAAAATATGTTGTGCTTTCAGACTAAATAAAAAATATCTCCTTTTCCTTTTTTTTTTCTTGACAATTCTTAATCATAAAGTAAATAAAAAACCAACAGCTTTCCATGTAGGTGAGATGGAGAGAGCACAATATTTAGGGGTTTTTTTGGACAGATCATCACTTTATAAATAGTTTTCCAGCATAGTTCCAGGCTCAGTAATAGGAAATTTAAACTGGCAGCATTCTTAAATGCAGGTTTTTTTTCCTCCTTCTTTTGAGGTTGCATCATGTAATATTTGTGCTGTTACTAATTAAATAAATTGTCTTTGCAACTGCACATACCAGCGCACTTCTGTGACCAGAGAATTATCCTAGTTCATAATTTGATTGTAAGGTGAGGTTTTTTTGGTTTTATATTTGTTACAAGCACTGGGATCTCTCACTGTGAAAGTTACTGAATATTAGTGTATGATGCTGATCACTAAAATTTGTCTTGTGAAAATAGTGATTTGAGGGCACTACGACGACAGGGCACTATGCTCATAGATACAAATTTCTAGGAGTAGTTTTGCACAAATTGTGATATCTTAGAAGAGCTATCCAACGTTACTTAGTCCTAATTTACTATGAAATGGAGATGGGATTTTTATATTTTAAGATATAACTGGTAAGTCAACTTGATACATGACAGAAAAAAACGATGTCAGAACTTTGGGACAAAGTGTTCTGTCTGTCCTACCTGTTGCTGATTGGAGTTGGTTTTGTGTGTTGCTTCTTCTGTTATGTGCAAGATTGCAGCATACTTACTAGGATTAGTTTTTTTACTTTCTTGTATTTTTTCCTTCTTTCCTTTTTTCCCCAGCAAAAAGTGAAGATGTGTGTGAGTACTCACTATGTGTGAGTAGGCATAATGGACTTTGGTCAGGAATAATGTAACTCAGTGAGAAAAGGAGAGTAAGTGGGGATGCTTGAGCTGAGATTTAATAGTAGGCAAATGAGAATTTTCCCTAAGGTAGGCATGTTAGCTTTTTAAGGCAAGATGAAGCACCTTGCAATTACATGGGACTGTTGGTGAGTTGGGCTACCGGAATGTTACATGCATCAGGTTCTTTGCTCTCCTCCTGCTTTTTTTCATATGCTGCCTATGTACTACTGCTCTCAGGGAATTTCTGGCCAGACAAATTCACTATGAACAGTGTCTGATGCAGTTCAGTTTTAGGCTGATTGCATTAGCTACAGCGACCCAGCTCCGTGGAGATTTTGGTCATGACTTCTGTTGCTGCTGCTTTAGTTTTGCAGGGGGTTTGTAGTTCTGAGAGATTCTAAGAAATTTCGATTGAGAGCAACTCACAGCGTTGTTAATACTTACACTCAGAGTGACCATTTCTGACAGTTACGTGTTTTCGTCTTAGGAGACTAGGGGTCTTTCTCATCAGTATGTTTCTTTTGCTTACTCTGTGAGCCTGGTCTTCCTCTCTTGTGAAGCCTCTCCTGTGACAGCCTATTACATGTGCCAAATGTTTGGCCTCTACCAGTGTCACAGTAATTACTTCAGAGAAAGAGTTCTGCATAAGACATCACACAACATTGAGCTAAGGTTGATGAGATGCAGTAGCAACAGAGTGCTAAACCTGCCCTAGGCAGGTCTATAAAGAGGCTTTGTTCTATAGGGAAATTCTGGAGACTGATGAGTTGGATAGTTTAAAGCATTTAGTGAGGCCTCATAGTTACTGAGGGTCATTGACATAGAACACAAATATAAAGCTCTTCAAGAATGAATTCCTAATGAGACTTCAGCTGTTTCACATCAGATATGCCTGCTTGTAGTATTTTGAGGAACTGGCACAGGGTACACTGATGTTATTTGTGGTTAATTCCATCCTATTTCTTTAGGAGATGATGAGCAAAGTGATTGGTTTTATGAAGGAGAATGTGTTCCAGGATTCACTGTCCCCAACCTTCTTCCCAAGTGGGGAGCTGATCACCGATCTGAAGCGGAGAGGATTGACTCAGGCCTGGACAAGCTCTCTGTTTCCACCTTCCTTTTGCCCTCACGGCCAGCTCAGAGAGGTGAGGTCCATAAGGAATTGTGTTTGAGAACTTTTGATACGATGGCAAGAGTAGATTCTGTTCATAGGCGTTGCATTTAAACTGCTATTTGTGATTTGGGTTTTTTTTTTAAGATCCAGTTAAGTAGAAGATGCACTGTTGGCGAGTTTACTGAAATAGTCATACCAGCTGCCCACTGGCAGTCTTCCTTTTTTTAAAATTAAGGATTTTATTTGATTTCTGAATAAATTGGCATATCTACATCTTTCAGACTGAAAAACAAGAGACAGAGGATCTGATTTGATTACTGAACTAAGGAGTTTTCCTGATGGCTTTGTCAGAAGAATCTTCTGTGCTCATTGCTCAGTTTTTTTGCATTTGGTTTTCAGGATTTCATGCTCGTCTGAATCGTCTTCCAGGAGCTGCTGCCCGTTGCCTCCGTAAAGGTCGGAGGAGGCTGGTTGACAAGGTATGCCCTTTTGAAAGACGGTAATTTTGTATTTCAAATTCTGATCACTCCTGAAGTACTATTCAAAGATACCATGCAAATTGTTTTCTCTAGGAAGTGGTCCTGTATATTTTTTGTTTCATTTATTGTTTGATTTGTTTAACTGCTTTGACTGTCAGAAGATGATTGAATGACTAAGTGGATTTTAAGGCACATTTGGAGTGGTAAAGACAGCTGATCAGTGCTGAAAGCAGTATGAAAGGAGGCCTGAAGAGGAATGACAGGGAGCATAAATATCAGGGAGATATAGACAGAATGTAGGGGAAAATGATGATGGCATGAGACTTGTGCATGCTCATCTGAGACTGCAAGGGCAGAGAGGTGTCTCAAAGGTGAAGGAAGACCAAATTTTATATAGGGAAGAAGACTGATATGAATGGCAGCAAAGGAAGGTGGTTTTAGCAGTTGCATTTTTAATGGGAAGACAGGAGAGTAAAAAGGTAAATGCAGTAAATGCAGACAAAGCTGCCCAAAGCTATTGACTAGTTTTATTTTATGTAGGGCAAACACCAAACAAATTATCGGTCCTTTTTCTAATAGAACAATACTTTGCAGATGTCTGTCTAAAATAGAGGGGTACACCTGGTTGGGTCTGCATCATGGAGTATTGAGCACTGCTGTTTGTTGTAAAAGATGATTCTGAGAAGGAAGGTGTTGGCTGTGTTTGGCTTTTTATTGTGATGTACTCTGTGCTTTTGAAAACATTGGCATTGGCTGGCCATAGTCTGCTAACAAGGTGTGTTAGGGGGGCCTGGAGTCTAGAGGAGTGCGACAGCTGCCTTCTGTTCAGTCATACTTGAAAGATCCTTGTCTGCCCCTTCTTTCTTCCACTCACCCTGCTTAATTGTAACCGGCATTCAAAATATGAATCCTCAGCTGGCAAGAAACTGACTTTACGTAGGGTTCCCGAGGCCACCTGCAAGTGACTGAGCCTGGCGGCACACCTCTAATGATCCAAACGAGAAGGATAATATTTACTTGTTTAATTCATCTTCATCACCTTAAAGGGATCTTTGTCATTTGCTGCGGAGGTCACTGCTCCCCCTTCCCCATCTCTCTCAAAATGTAATCATAAATAATGAGTTTCATTCAGAGCTCCCCGCCAGCGAGCTGCTAATTACCAAAAGTATGGCTTGTAATTTACACAGTAATAAACCGTAAATTTAAACATTATGGCACTTTAAGTTAATAATTTTCCTGCTGTAACAAATAGCCCATCTTTCGTCCCTGCTGCTACAACTGCCCCCAAACTTTGAATGTGTTTTGCCTGTGTACGTGGCACAAATGAACCTCACCTGTGAAAGACTTGCCCTCATCTTCAGCCCCTTGCTGGAAAGTTTACTTCTTTCTTGGAGGCAGTTGCTGTGCAGATGTGAACAGCTGGTGCTTTGGGCTGTGTGTGTACATGTATGCCAGCATTGAGTATGTACACAGGGCAGCGTCTTGCAGGAAGCAACGTGCTCCCAGGGCAAGTCCTTTCTCCTACGACCTGCCTTTTCTTTAGTTGCTAGAGGTCCTGCTGCTGAATTGGCTGCTTTCAGTAAGGGCAAAAGCATCATGCTTTCACTCCTTGATTTATTCATTGGTGGTTGGTGAATCCCCACTGTTAATGAACAGTGTAGTGTTCTATCTCAGGCTGTTTCTAGCCCAGTGACCCCAGTAACATGGAAGAAGCACTTCCCAGCCATCTCCCCTGCCATCATGCATCCTTGTGCTGCATACTTTGTTCCAGTCCAGTTTATGGTGTGCCCCTCTGCAAGCAAATATCATCACTAAAAAGAAAAAATAAGCCTCATAAATAAAATTGAATGATTTTCTGCCATTCTAATACATTAAATCATCTCAGAGGAAGTTCTAAAAGGAAGGAGTGAACACGTTCAGCTGAGAGTGGGCTGCTAAGGAAGGATGTGACGCGGGGGAGTAAGATTTGTTTTTACTGGGAGCAGCAAGCTATTTGCTACTCACTGTGTGAGAGTTTGCAACCTTTTGCCTGTCTTTGTGTTTCAGGAGACCTCCATGAGCACTCTGGGCACCGAGAGGCTAGGTCATATTGTTAGTGATCCGCGCCAGAAAGAGTAAGGCCCTTAACAGCTGTTGTATCGAACTTTGGGAGGGGAAGAAGAGCTGTAGGATCCTCTTCCCTTCTGGGGGTGAAGGACATGAGGAGCTGGGTGGACACTTAAGCATGCCCTGTGGAATGGGAGACAGTATGGCTTCTCTGTTTTCTTACTTGTAATCACTGACTTCCTCTTTGTTATATATATATGTTTATATAAGGCTGCCCCAGTGCTTGGATTTTTTTGCAGCTTTTTTTTAATATCCTCTGTTATAATGTGCAATTGCAGTAACTGCAGATCTTTTGGACATTAAGAGAAGACTAAGCCCCATATGTTAATTTTTTAAAATACTTCTTTATGGAGCTCTACTATGGGTGTATACCCAGACTGCAGAAATGATGCTGACAAGGCAGCTGTGAAATTACTTTTTCTTTCTTTGGTGTTATGTCTCCTTCCCCAATTAGTGTATTTAAAATGTAGTCAGCACTGGAAATAGTCATGATGCTTATCCTTTGGCATCTCCTTCATGCTGTTCTGGGGAATGGGTAGGTAAGGATAGCACATCTTGACTGTAGTGCAGTGCGTCCAGCCTTCACTAGCTGTGGATGCCTAATTTTCTTCCTTGGATCTGAAATTTGTTGTTTTTAATACAATTTCTGATGACGTTTAATCTTTTTCCTTCTCCTTCCATCTTTGTTCTTCCCTTCCCCTTCTCTTCTTATCCCTAACCATCCTTTTTTTACCCCCCATATTTGTTCTCTGGCATTGCTCCCACCTGTCCTTTCGACTCTGCCTCCTTCCAGTTTTTGGTTACCATCCATGGGGAAGAGAGATCGCAACCAGGTAAGGTGACTCTGCTTTTCCTTTTTTATTTTCTTGGTTTCCTTCTCTCTAGAAATAACACAATGCTGGCTTCTGATTTCCCACACGCTGTGGCCTGTGCACTTGAGGGAAGGCAGTCCTGTCCCTTCTCATTTTGTTAACTGATGTGTTCTGGGCTTTGAACACAACCCATTTCTCAGGAGTTGTATTGTCTATTTAAACTGAATAGCTCAGGAACTCCTTTTATTTATCTCCCTGTTTCAGGTTAGTGTAGGCCGTCCTTTCTAACAGTGAGTGGGAGGGAAAATGCCTCTTGACAAGAGGAGCTTTGGCCTCTCAAAATTTCCTAAGAATTGGAACACTGATCTCTTTTTAAATGCTTTGTTTTGCCTTGTTTGGTTCAGGCTTCTACCTCATAGTCTCATTCACAAAGAAGGGAAAAAATGGTGAGCCTAAATTATGTAGTTAAATAGCAGCTGTAACAGGAAAATGTAAGAGGTGATAAGCAAGAGAAATAGGTATTCTTATAACTGAAACTCTTGTGTGTGCACTTTTATATTCTCCAGTAAGTCTTTTGTAGCTTCAGTGCTAGGGTTTTTTTTTTTTTAACTTTAAGATACAAAAGCTCAGGTTCTTAATAGCAAAGAGCAAAAAAAACACTCTTCCATTTGATCAGTCAAGTTTTAACAGTGCTTCTGGCCATGCACACTCCTTTCTATTCCTGTGCGAGTTGTTTTGTGGTTGGTGAGCAAAAGGACTGAGATTTTTCTACCTTTCAGGCAACTAAAAATATGTATGTGGCAAGAAATAATTTTCAAGCCTTTGTGCAATTGTGTACTTTCCATTACCAAGAACATTTTACAGATTGCTTTTATATTGCTAAAGATAAGAGTAACTAGATAAGCTTTAAAATGACCAAAAGTAAATAACTTTTTTTTTTTTAAATGAACTTGAATCAGCCATTCCAGTAACACAGGGTTCCTGGTGATTCTCCTACTGTGCAGTTGCAGTGTTACTTCACTGACAGTAAACAAGCAGTCCTTCTTAGGGAGCAGCTCCCTGATAGCAGCAGCTTTGTGGTCCATCTTCTTTCTCGGAAAGGTGGAGGGTAAAGGCCTAGTACTGAGTTCTGAAGTTGCAGATTGCTTGCATGATGAGTCCTGCTACAGGTGTGGATTGTTCCTTTGCCCTTATTTAAAAATGCATCAGTAATCCTAGTAATACAAGAAAAGTGTCCTGGAGATTGGTGTAGCACTTTGCAAAGCAGATAGAAATTCATTTCCTGCTTGAGGTGTGAATTATAAATAAAGAGAAGTGTCAAATGGAAGTATAAAGCAGGTACCCCAGAGAAACTACCAGTCTAAAGCTTCTATATATATATTGAGCAAAGTTTGTTCCATGCATTGATAGACCAGATTATTCTATTTCTGTCCTGACCACTGCATCTTCTACAGCAAGCTGTCTTGTGCTTGAGGGCAGCTTTGATGCCCTCAAGATTTGTCTAATCTACGTCTAATGGAGTATTGGACATTAGCCTGACCATGCTTTGTTTCAAAAATTTGTGTTAAGCAGTTAGCAAAGACAGCTTGTGAGTTTGGAGGGGAGTGGAAGGAGCAACTCACTTGCCATGGAATGAATTGGGTGCACATTGTGAACTTAACCTGGTGGATCTGAGTCTTCTAGAGGTCTGCCTCAGTGACATGCACAACCCTTGGGAATACAGGAACTGTTCTGTGGGAAGTTCTGTGCTTGCACAATTCATAACAGTGACTTTTTCTCTGCAACGAAGGAGAGGTAGACAAGAGGCTTTCTGAAAGAGAAGCAGACTTTTTTCTTATGGCATGCAGCAAGAGAGCACTTATGCTCTTAGCCAGCATTTTTAATAATACACATCGGAGGAGGAGTGTGCTGAGGCTGTTGTGAGAAGGTAGTTTTGCCATTTCACCCTTTGTAGTAGCCTTTTGTCTGAACTGAGAGTCTGTTCTGATCTAGTCTTGCCCCTTGAGGTGCTAGAAAGGTCTCCTTATACTGTGTGAACAGAACAGATCTGAGAAGCTTTATCTGGACACTATTTCTTTTAATGCTTTGCTTAAATAAAATCTCTCGACTTTCCAGTTCAATCCATTATCTCCTCTGTACTCTCTGGATGTGCTTGCTGATGCTTCCCACCGAAGATGCTCACCAGCACACTGCACTGCCAGGTAACTCCCTTGCTGTGCTCTCTTGGGGTTGTCTCACTGCCCTCTCCTGAATGTCTTCAGTAGTGCTGTGTGATCTGAGCAGTACTCATGGACCTGTAACTTAATGCACTTTTCCCTGGGCAGCCCATGTCCAAACTTAGCACAAAAGGTATCAATGCAGTTAATTTGAGAGTTTCAATGAACTAAGTGCTTACAGTGTATGAAACAGTGTATGACAGGCCAAACATACTGTTCCTTTTGAAATAACTGCATTGTGTTCTGAAATGTGCAATGAGTTGGTGCAAGTCTATTTTATAAGTACAAATGGACGTAGTATCATTTCCCACTATTAAAATTGGAACAAGATGAGAGGGAAAATGCTGACAAACTGGTGTGGGTGACATGCTGAAGCATTTTGATATCCTAGGTGTCTAAAATAGACTCTCTGAGCAGATTAAGAACTCACCTGAGGTGACCTCTAATGCTTGATGTCTCTCTATAGCAATAGCTGAGATTTAGATCTGGTTCGGCCAGATGTTACGTATATTTGAGGCTGCATAGTTCGGGTTAATATACTATTCAGACACCTTCTGCTGACTAATCCTAAATTAAATTCAAGTGTTGGCCTTAGAGGTGACTCCTGTTTTTGTGCTGCAGGTGACTATCTAAAGGTAAGGTGCCCTTGAGCTCTTTCCCTGTGCAAGTAGACAAAGCCTTGCTTTGGACACAATTCTGCTTATGTGCTTGTACCAGGGTCCCAATCTGAAAAAAATGTCTGGACTTTCAGCTTCATGGCTTTCTTTCCCTTGTTAATTAGCAAATAGAGCATGAAAAATGTTCTAAGGTTGTATGTGTCTGAACAGAAGCTTGGCACCCACCCAGGAAAGCCTCTCTTACCCCTGGCTTCTGCAGGGAATTTTGCGATGTCGCACCATGACCTCATGCTGCTGTAGCCAGCATGTTAAAGCTGGAAAAGGGGAGGGAGGAAGAAATCGGCTCTTAAATGTTCAACTGGATGAGAATAAAAAGAATTCAGAAGATTGTGCATCAGCAAATTGATTTCCTTTTGTGCTTTTGCCCCACTCTGGGGATGTCTTCTCCCTGTGAAGCAAGAAGATTGCATGGTCTCTTCATTTTCAACTAGGATAACCTTTCTTTTGCCTCCAGTGTTTTCCTTGGTGGTTTATAGAAGTTTGTCTTCCACAAAGGTGAGCTGGACAAATCCTACTTGCAAATTCAAACTGGGCAAAATCTCTACCTTTATGATGGTCAGTGAGGGCCCTTTCGATATGCCAAGCTCTTTGCAAAGGATTTTTGAACCTGGAGAGATTGTGTTTGCTAGGTTTTTCTGGGTGTATAGTCTAGTTAACCAGTTAATATACATGTTTGGTTCCCTCCTCTAACGAACAGGTGGCTGGTGTCCCGACAGACATAATCACTGAAGAAATGTTACTGAGTTGACAGAGAAATTGGACCATCCCAGATGCGGTTGTGCTTTTAAATGCCTAGAATTTGAGAAAATAGTTCCTATTTTAGTGTGAAATGTGCTCAAGAACCGTTATAGGAGAAAGAAATAGGAAAAGAATGAATGTGTTTTATGGCTCCATGTATGTGGCAAGGGTAGAACACTTTGGTACAAGGAGCTTGCTTTATGTAAAAGTGCTGCTAAGGGCACAGAAAGGTAATTGTTCCTTCAGAGAAACATTTTCTTGATAGTAGTTCTTCAGCTTTACATGCCAAGCATACTTGTTAGTGGTCTATTTTCTTACAGGAGGTTCAGCTGATCTTTGTAATCTCGGATAAGCTATTGCCTCAGTTAGCATGTCTGCTTTTGCCATGTATGGAACCAATTTCAGTAGTTTGTGCTTTAGGAAGCTTCTATCAGCTTGCACCTCATCCTGGAGAAATTCTTCTCCAAAATTTGCCAGAATGGGATGTGTGTAGGAAGCAAATCCTCTAAAATAATATGAAATATATTAGAAAAGAAATGGTCTTGATGTTGTGGTCATCCTGTTTCTTCAACCTGATGCCTGCTGTGCCATGCAAAATCTCCTTTCTCTGCTTTGTTTCTGCTATCATGGAGTGTGTCCAGTGGAGTATAATTATGAAGTGGAGTCTTTTCTCTGCTATGGAACTGTTTTCTTTGTCTCACTGGTGGATTTTGGTGCAGTTTATCTGGGAGACTGGTAAGCCAGTACTTTTGTTTAAGCAGAGCTGAAGACCAGAATACTGAACGCAGCTGAGGATTGAGAAAGAAACTCCTCCTTGACACTGACAAGCCTATGTGGAAGGTTCTTTGGGAAGTCTTATTTGAAAGGCCGTATAAATCGTACACTACCTTTCTTGATTTATGTCTGTGATGAGAAGAGCTTTCATTCAAAGTGTATGCACAGCACTGGGAATTTCACACCCATCATTAGAAGCAGTTTGGTGTGTGTGGTGACTGTTATCATTAGTGGTATAATTTTATTTTGTGAAGCAAGGAGAGTTTTCTGCTTTCTTGCAGTCCTCCCAAGGGATGGCTGGTGTATTAATTTGCTGTATTGCCTCCTGGCTGTTCCCAGACTGTTTTTCCTCTTCATCATGGAATTTTTAATGGCCCTGCTGCCTCTCGGGAGGCATGCAAGGAAGAGTACCTCAGGGATCTCTTCTTTTTTCACATGCCTATAATTACTCTCCTTTAAGAGCGCAAAACATTTGCTAATCATGCCTTGTCTGTTAAGGTTTCGACTTCATGATGCAGACTGCCAAAAGCAAGCAAGTAGAGACTTACGTGGGCAACTCAAGGGATCCTTCCCTCTTTCCCCTCTGTCTGTTTGCCTCTCTGGGAGGAATGGTCTGAACAGAATTTTGTTGTTGAGCTCCTTTTACTTAAAGAAGATTTTGTACAGGCTGAAGTTGAGTATCTTATTCGATGTTCGTTATTCAATATTCTGTAGCTGAGAAGATGTTGTAGGTTGTTCGTTGATGGAATGCTATTCCCTTGAGGCAGGGTAAGAGTTCCAGAAGAGCCTAGAACCAGTGTTCCCTTTAATTTGAATAGCAGGCAGAATAAGAGAGGAAGGTAGAAGATAAATTGTCCCTAATGCCATTTATTATTTGCCTAGCCTTGAAAATAGGATTATGGGTGAAAAAAAGCAATTTAATGTTCCCATTGGAGGTCATAGGAAAAGTGGACCTTGGATGGCAGGTAGATGTTGAAGGTGAAGACTTGAAGAATTGTGTTAGACTTTTGAACAACACAGATAAAGAAAATTGCTTTGCATGTACTCTGTTAATACTAACTGTAAGTTAGTAAAGTTTAATCTGATTTAGAAGCAAGTCTGTCATCTTGCCTGAAACATGGGATAAAGATATAGCGGGGTGAGTGACCTCTTCATTTACTGCCAGTTGCCCCATACTCTGGGTCTGGTGGTGCTGTTATATTGAACTGACTTGAATGTCTCAAATTCTAGTTCCAGCTCTAGAAATACTCTTGTAAAAATAAATATTGTTATGTATCTGTGCACAGAGGTCTTGATATTTCTTCCTCTTACCCAAGCATGTGGAAATACAGGGATTGCCTGCAATGTCAGGCCTTTTCTGAGGCAGCTGAAGGAGTGGACAGATGTCCTGCTTGAGCAAGACAGTATCCAGTTCATTCTAGGCAACCTTTCTCCCTATTTTTATTTACTCTTTTTCCATTTAGTTGGAGGATTTTCATGTCTTCCTTTGCTAAAGCTTGGCTAATATTCCAGTTGGGAATATAACTGAATTCTTCTGACAGGCATGCAGTGAACAGCAGCTATCAACCTAGTGTCACATGCAGTTGACTGAGGCCTAATATTCCCATTTTGATGATTCCCAGTTCTCTGGAGTGAAAAATAAATTCCTCTTGGCTTCAGAATTTTTTTCTTGCTTGCTATTTCAAATCTGTGTACTCAGCAGATCTGGCAAACAGTAGGAGTCTTTCTGGCGCAGATCCAGTGTGATTCAGTGTGAAAATAGGGAATATAATATATGGGATCACATCTCTGCTTAGAGTGCTTACATGGAAAACAAGAAGAAAATGCATTCACTTGTATTTGCCACACGCAGACTTTTAGGAATGGAATCGCCTCATAATTATAATGCTTACTTGGGGAACAGACTGCTGCTGTTGAAGATCTGTGAGATTTGGATGATTGAAGAAGTGAGCTGACCTATTAGAGATTTTGGAGTCTGAAAATGTACTCTAGAAGTCTTCCCGAGAGTCTCTGCTGGGCAGAGGAGACTGCTGTGCATTGGGAATATCTACACTGGGATGTGATAGCAAGAACCGCTTGTGCGTGTGGGAGCTTTGCATGCAGATAGGATGAGCAAATTGTATTGATTTACACGTTATGTGCAGATTAGACTGGTGCCCAGCTGGCTCTGTAGTCAAAGAGGAGGAAGAATTCTGCTTTTACTGTTAATTTTGTGAAGCCACCATCAACAGCCTCAGGTAACACCTCAGGGCTTAGAGAAAGAGCCTTTCATTTGGTTTGTGTTTGCTCTGAATAGAGCATCACAACAGCAACAGCTGGGTTGTGTGGAGTTTTAGTAGTAGTATGTTTGTTAAAAGGCAGTCTCTATTAACATTCACTTTAACATGAGGATAATAACATGCCTTGTTTTTATAGTGGTAGACTAATGACCGCTTCTCACTGTATAATCCATGTGCTTTGCTTCTTCTGAGGGTAGGGTTAGAATAAAGAGTGTAAGCAGATAAGCTGGATGATGTGACATACACCCACAAGTGTGCAATGTGCCTCTTGCCTCCAAGAAGACCACAGGTTGTCACATTTAGCTCTGTATGGCCTTTTCAGAGACCTTTGTTGTGAGATTTAGATTTTTACCCTGAATTTTAAAAGAGTGGACATCTTGCTACAATTTAGACTTCACAGATAGTGAAGTTTTCAGGGTCCTGATGCTGTTCAGTAAGATTCTTTGTAGGCTGGTGTCTCCTTGTGCTTTTTATTGTCTCCCACAGATTATACTGCAAATCATAATTTTCTGTTGAGATACTGTGGTAGATGTAAAATAGTGGCAAGCTCCAGTGCAGTCATCTCAAACTGTGGAAGTGAGACGGGAGTCCTGTGTATGCAAGTACTGGTCATTAAAAAACATGTAAATAAAGTCACAGAATAAATATGTGGAAAAGAAATGAAAGGAAGCATTACTTCTGACACATTAGAGGCTACCATAAATTTCATCTTTCTGTATAACAAAGACTGTTTTTTCTCCAGCATAACCTGCACGCAGAACTGGGTAGCATAAGTACTATGTTAAAAACAAAAACGAAAGGCAAAAAGTATTTCCTGAATAATTCCTTTAGTTTGTGATTACAAAAAATATTATCACTGTCAAAAAGACACTATAGACTCTTCATATTGTTGAAAGCCATTTTTCCTATACGTGTGTAATTTTTCATTCACTAACTCCTGGCAGTAACTGCTGTGTGAGTTGAATATATTGCAGCCAACAGAACAGCCACATTTTCGATCCTGATAGGTTTCTCTAAGTGTGTTCTCCTTTTTCTCTTCCAGGGTTAGAATTTCAGTCATCTCTAGATTGTAAACTATGTTTCCATGTTAGTCTCTGGTCACCTGGCAGATCCACCTGTGACTAAGCACTGCGACTTTGTTTTTTTCTTATGATAAACCTGTTGTAGTCCAAATGAAACCAGGGAATTATTTTCTCATTACTGTTTATGCAACATTGAAGAAAGCATGGAGGTCTAGCAGAAGAGATTGAAGGCTAGTAAGGACAGTGTAAGTCCTATTCTAGTTTCTAAGTTTAGGCCCAGGTCTTTCATCTCACAGAGTTCTGGTCTCAGACTTCTTCCATGAGAGGGCTGTGACTATGCACAAATGTGCATTTTCTGTCAGCCTTTCCTATTCTAGTCTACTTTAGAGTAATTTTTAACTGTTCGGAAGAGTTGTTAAAATTCAGCTTTGGAAGGAGAACTAATTCATCATTACAACTTGCGACATTTTCAGGTTTTATAATTCAGCCTATCCACTGGTATATTGGATGCTGGGTACGCCTATGACCTGATTTTCCTCGTGGTGGTGGTGTTTATAGGAGTTTGTAGGAATCTGCTGTTAAACTGGGATTCACTAGTTCTGTTATATCGCTGATACACACCTTCATGCAAGCCAGTGATTAGAATTCTAATTTACATTGAAAAGTGTGATATCTACCAAAAATCTGCATATTTCATAAGTTATACCTCAGAGATCCTTTCTCTCCGTGCCTTAATGGGGCCTATCATCCCTGAATGCTGTCTTCTGTTCTTCTCTTCCCCAAGGTACTTAACACCTGGAGATTCCCTGCATGCAGATTTATGGTGCCTGTAAAGTGCGCCAGCCACTTGAAATGACACTTTTACCAGTGGGTCAGTCAGAGCCAGTGACTGATCAATAGGTTCCTGATTTACTAACTGAAGTGTGGATGATCAATAAGCGATAAACCTGAATGAAAAACAGAGACAATGTTACAGAGACAATTTATGACCTCTGAGTCTTTGTATCCTAGAGGCAGAGCTACTAGATACAGCGTTCTTGCTAGTAGTCTTCAACTGAAGTATGATTTGCCTTTACTTTCACTATGAGAAGGGATTTGGAGATTCTTCTCTTTTCATTTTCCTTTTTTTTACCCCTTGTGTTATCATCAGGTAAGGGTAGATGTTTGAATATGTAGCTAAGAGCCAGAAGCTCTTATGCAAAAATCTAACTGTAGCATTTGTGAGCTGGGAAAAATTGCATTGCAAAAAGCCTCTTGGAAATGATAGTGCATACTTCTTTCCTAGTCCATAGCGATTCTCCACCAAGGATCAGCTGGCTATTGTTGATGTAAGTTCATAAAATTAAAAAGGGAACATTTTAAAATTATTTTTGTTGTTATTGTTATATTATTTAAAATTAATTGGATTATTATATACTATTATGTAGTCTTGCAGCTGGCAATATAATACTGTGTCACTGATGCAAAATAAAAACCTGAATCTTTTCTTCAGGCTATGTGTGTTTAGATATTTCAGAATACATGGTTACAGCTGTGTTAAAACACTATATAGCCTCTATTATAGCCATGTACAAAAGCAGTTTTTAGCATCCACAAAGTTACTTAGAAGTGAGTCACTTCAGTGTACAAAACGTAAGATTTGAATGTGCATTCTGTAGGTGTGCCAGTATTTTTGAAAGCTTTTCACCTCTAGGGATGGTTTCTCTAACCACCTCCCTGGACAGTTCATTCCAATGTTTGACAACCTTTTCCTTGAAGAAAGTCCTCCTGATATCCAACCTGAACCTCCCCTACTGCAACATGAGACTGTCTTCTCATTCTTCTGCCAGTTGACTGGGAGAAGAGACCAAACCCTACCTGGCTACATCCTCCTTTCATGTAGTTGTAGAGAGCAATAAGGTCTTCCCTGAGCTTCCTTTCCCCCAGGCTAAACAACCCCAGGTTCCTCAGCTGCTCCTCATAGGGCTTGTGCTCCAGACCCTTCACCAGCTCCATTGCCCCTCTCTGGACACGCTCCAGCACCTCAGTGTTCTTGTAGTGAAGGCCCCAAAACAGAACATAGTATTCGAGGTGCGGCCTCACCGAGTGCAGGGGAATGATCCCTTCGCAGATTCAGCTGGCCACAGAATTCTTGATCCAAGCCAAGATGCCACTGGCCTTGCCCACCTGGGCTCACGCTGGCTCGTGTTCAGCTGCTGCTGACCAGCACCCCCAGGCCCTTTTCCTCTGGGCCGCTTTCCAACCACCCTTCCCCCAGCCTACAGCGATGAATGGGGTGGTTGTGGCCAAAGTGAAGAACCCAGTACTTGGTCTTGGTGAATTTAATGAGAGTACACTCGATCCCCTCAGGGGACTTCTTTGTCTGGTTGTATTAATATGTGCTCCTAGATTTGAAAAACTGGCTGTCTGTGAAACATAGCACAATTTAAAAATTTTTGAAACTGTTCTTCAATGTCACATTTAGAGGACAGATCTTATAGACTTCTTGTAGAACTTTTGGATTTTAGTTGAAAAGATGGAACAGTAGGTATTTCCTTTATTTTGTGGTTGCACTTTCTTTTCAGTTAAGTAGATAGACCCAGCAACATTCAAACAATTTATAGACTGGAGGACTAGTACAGGAATTCCTTTGTGGGTCCCTACACTGTTCTGTATAGGTACAATAGCACAATTTGGTTTTGCATAAATACAGCATCTAAAATAATACATAATATAAATGCGCGGGTTTGGTTTTTTAATAGGTTTTTGTCATGGAAATAAAAACCCATGAAGTTCTCCTTTTGTTATATTTCAATGGCTTTAGTATGTGATAAAAGTGTTAAACTTCAAGGATATTTTAAAAAAGCCAGAATAACAAGCTTTGAAGGTACTGAAACTTTTCAGCACTTAGTCATCAAAACTTATATGGTTCCAAATTTTACACCATGTAAGCTCCTCGCAGTCTTTAACTGATTTTATTTGCACTGTAGTTCTGCATTTTGCACATCAGATCTGGTAGTGACTAAGGAACTTGACAAAGGAAGTCTGTTATATTGGACAAAGAAGGGATTTGAACCCAATGCCATTGCTAAATTATGCATTTATATTCATTATGGATGGTATTTGAGGAAGTTTGCTGGTCTGCTGCAAAGACTGTTATTTCTGAATTAAACTTCCCTGCTTCCTATAGGTATATGACTTGGAGGAGTTCTCGGCTCAAGTCAGCTCCAACAATACAGATTTTTTTCTTAATTGGCAAATGGCCACTTCTTAATTGACAAATTATTAAACTGAAGTGGCCATCAGTAGGCTTCAGACTTAACAGTTGATATTAACAGAACAGATTATGCCTTTCAGTCTGTTTAGAGGTGCAACAAAGCTGCCATAAGTCAGATTTCAGCTGTTTGCACAGCACTTTGATAAGGAAATAATGATTTTAAAAACACGAGACAGTTTTGCGTTCCTAACTTTATGAACTTACTACTGCAGCGGAAACAATATGCATGGACATTTGGCATTATAGGTACATTCTAAGATGACTCTACAGTACCAAAAATTGCAAAATAATTTCTGACTAAGGAGCAAATATCGCACAGTTTATATAAAGACCAGTCTTGCAGACATTTGTTATTCTCGCATAGAAGTAATGGTAGGACACATCATATCACTTCTTGATCACATCTTTACATATGCAAGGAGTTAGTTTGGAGTTAATACAAAACCAGATCCTTTAAAGGCTAAGAAATAGTTATTCATCTGAGCAGTTTATGTGTGAGCTCTTAGAGGGAATGGGAGCATCATTTATATTGACAAAGAATGTGAGCAAAACTCCCTGAGAAACTTCTGGGTTGTGCCACTTGCTAGTTAAGAGGCTGATAGGAACATAGTAACTGGAGGTGACTGGTCAGTCTTTCAGAAATGTGATATTGGAACTGAGTTTATTTTCTCCATAGGCAAGCCAATGTCCACCTGGGACCACCATGTTCAAGGGACATCAAGAGGAAACGAAAGCCAGCTGCAGCCTCCATGTCTAGCCCAACATCAGGTAACCTGCGAGCATTTTTGTAGTCACGTCCCTTTTGAGCAAAGTGCCATAGGCAAAAGTAGCATTCCTTTGATTTGAAACTAATGAAATGTGTGAAAGAGCATATCATATGGTTTTGCATAGCGCCAAAAGCTGCCTACTAAAAATTTTTTGGCAAAGTAGCAATGTTAATAAAATTTGCAGAGCTTTGCCTTACTGTGAATAGTAATCTGCTTCTTCATAAGGTGTTACTTCCACTGTCCTAAATTATGCAGTTCATGGTAATAGGCAGTTGATCAGTATGCACAGTGTGTTCCTTCAGTGTTGGGCTGGCATTAGCTGATGGCTCTGATCCCCTTTTATCAGGGTATTTGTAGACACTTTCACAGGAGCAAAAATCTGGCAAATTTTGTATCATCGCTGGATGAAACCACTTATTCCATGGAGATTGTCTTATTCTTCTGGATGGAAATAGCTTTTCTTGTTACAAGGATGTAGTCATTAAAATGCTGGTCTATTTTCATGTGGCAAATTTCTGAAAAGTCACTGCTTAGTCATCAGAATATGAAAAAGCTTTAATCTGGTGAACACGGTGGGTTTTAGGATGCTTTTGTCTGTCCTTTCACCTTACCCTGTCTTGGGACTATCCACTGGCACATGTTCTTCCAAATAGTTTATTAAATAGCTATTCCTGTAGTCCAGTGACAAGGTAGTGGGTAAGATGATGGAAAAAATGGAGATGTGAAAACAGTGGGGAAGACTAAATAAACTGATGATTAATAGGAGGAAGTTCATGTTTCTTTCTTGGGTGGGTGGATAAACAGAATAATGAAGTAGGGAAGAAAGCTGAGCTTTCTCTCCAGGCCACTGATCTGGATTGCAAACTGTTGGAAAGGTTCTGTATTAAAAAAGAAGAAAAAAGAACATAATAATCTGTTGTTCAGCAAGAGTCCCATCTATTATTGATTATTTATTTAGGTTATTCTTTCCTGGCTTTTGAGTGTTCCATTCTGGGATATTCAAACTTCTGTGTCAAAAAGGACAGTATCTGAAACCACAGAATCGTAGCACTGGAATACTAGATTTTCTTGGTACAGATGCTAATGTCTCACTGTCCCCAGTTACCTGTCCATTTATTTATTATTCAGAATGTATTCTGTACTGCATTGATGGTCACTTTCTATGAGGAGAGCTTCTGTTTCCATGCCTACATGTTTCAAAATACTATTTAAGTTTTACTTACCTGATTAGGCAAATTGTATAGTGAACACTTTTTGAAGAATTGAGAGTGCATCTGGAGTGGAACTTAGCTGTAGAAAATAGAACAGGGATTTGGAAAACTTTCTTATTATGGATGAGGGAGGGAGGATTATTATGTATTATAAAATAAATAAGAAGCATAGTTAGTAGAGTACAGGCAGCATGCTTATGCTGATCATTGAGAGACAAGGTCTGCAAAGTCTTTAATGGTCAGAAATGGTAAAGATCTCTTCCTCAGACCGTGTTTAGAAATATCCTCAACCAAGTAAACTGCTGTGGGCAGGATATGCTGCAATACTGACTTGTGGAAAGAAACTTCTATATTACTGCTGAAGCACAACCTGGACATGTAACTTGGAAACTTCTGGAATCTGATGTTATTTCTGTCAAAGGAGATTTTGTTATGGAATTACTAATGCCTAAAAACATACATAGCATTATTCTGCAGTAATGTAGAATTAATTGGACACTCTTACATGTGTTGGATATTGATGAGATAAAGGTTTTTTGTCCATGTGCCTGAGGAGTCGTGTCAGCCTCATTTTTTTTCACTTCTGAGACTTTTTATGTTTGTGGTGTTTTACTTCTGCAAAAGGTGAAGCAGGGGTAGATCAGAATTGCAGACTCGTGCCTGTCATGCAGGCACAGTGCTGGATCTCTTCACCTTTAAATAGCTCCTTCGCTGAGTCCAACTGCTCTCGTCTCACTTGTTGACCAGGTCCTGCTTCAGTGATCTCCTTTTTTGCAACCTGAGTGCCCCGTGGAGGTGAAGGACACAGCCTGAGCTGGCTTCATCAGTCAGCAGAACAAATGGGCTTGCTCTGCCGAACATCGGGCCATCTCGGATTCCACCTCTTTTATAGAGATGAGTGATGAAGAGGGGCTCGTTCCGCTTTGCCGCTGTATTAATACACATCAGGGGCCAGCTCCCGGCACTAAATCACGCTACTGCATACATCTGTTATCGGACTCCTCACCACTGTGATGAACAAGACTGCAGATAGAGGCTTCCTCGCGTCATTCTTTATAGGATTTTCCTAAAAGAATAAATAGCTCAAATCTCTGCCAACACTATCCCCTGTCATTGTGATGAATTTAGCTTCTTTCTTAAACATGCAGCTACAAATCTTCCCCTGTCACCTCCTCCCCCCGCCCCCTTCCACAGAAAGTTTTCAGTTGAATTTGGCTGAAATCAGAAGATGCAAATAAAAGGCAGATGAGATATGGGTGCTACTTCCCTCCTCAGAGCAGGAATCAGAAAAGGCAGCTGGAGATAATGTTTATTTGGGAACCAAACAACTAATTTTATTCCTAGTCTTCTCACATACTTTCATGAATGTGAGTCTTTGTGTGTTCTGGTTAAGTATCTTTTCCCAGAGACCCTTACATTAACATCAAAAAACAGCATTACTGTTGAAGTGCCTTGGGTCTCTATTGTATTCCTGTAGTATTGAAGTTCTGGTATTAATGCTGCTCTTTGAGGCTAACTGGCCTAAATACCATGACTGAACTGTTGAGAATAACAAGTAGGTAGAAAATTCAGAATTAATTTGCACTTCAGGAAGTGATTTTTATCAAAATTAAGTTGGGCAAACGGATACAAATATTCAGAGAGACTGAAAATTAATGTTTTCCACACTACACAATCGAATAGTGTGAGCCCTAAAGAATGAAGTCTTCACCAGATGAGAACAAAAATCTAGCTGGTGTAGTTTGGTGGTAGAATAAGGAAATCTGGAGGAAGTTAAGGCTGACTGTACTGGATTAGACCAGAGATTCATCCAACTCAGTGACCAAGAGCCAGTGCATAGGGGGGAAGGTCTGTAGTGGTTCTTTGACCCTTCAGTGATCTGAGGATTCGAAGACATGGATAGTGTCCTTGTGCTTAGTTAGTTTCCATTGTGGTACAGTGGCACAGTAGAACTTTTCTGAGAAATACTGCATAAAATGTTACTCTCATGGAAGTTATTCTCTGGTTTGAAAGGAATCTGATGAAGACTGTCACGTCTGTCTTCGTTTTGTCAGGATAGGCCACAAGTACAGATGGTTGTGCAATAAATGGTGAACATCTACCGATCTTTACACTGATGCTTTTAATGGCTATGTGGTTTATAATATATGTAGCAGGGCACATGGTAACTTGCATCCTAATCAGCTATTACGGTGAGTCTGGGGTAAAAATCTGCATAAATAGATTTTTTTCTGCCTTGGCATGTATTCACACTTAGCTTGTAAAAATGGTGATGATTTGCAGCCTGTGAAACTGCTTATCAGAGAACAGTCTGATGAGTAATAGCAATTTGGTGAATTTTCCATCTCCTATTTCTTGCTAATTATTCACTCGTTGTCATACCCAGAAACAAGAAGGCAGTTTCAGTCCTTTAATTTTTTTCTCTTTATGAGGAAAGATGTAGAGCCTGAGTGGGGAGGTTGCTAGCAAGGGGCACATAGCATAGTATTGGTAGTGATTGTGAGTTTCAGGACTGACTTAGTTGTTCGGGGTTTTTTTCACGTTTCATAGGACCTTCAGATGGAGGAAGGTGATGGGCTGGATGTAAAATTGCAAGGTACTTTAATCAGCTGTATTGTAGCTGTATGGGAATGACTCACTGTTTTGGATGTCCAGAAACAGCATTGTTGGGGTTCCAGATCTACTTAATGTGGAACCTTAAGCATTGAACCAACTTTTTATTTAAACTTCAAAGCAATCTGTCCTCTAGTTGAGGCTTGCTGTGGCCTCTTTATCCTTCATCCACTACAGAGCAGCAGATGCAACTCGTAATTAAAACACACAAACAACTATTATCTGTTGTGAGACTGCAATGAAGAAATGTGTTTTGTATTGAAGTACTTACTTGTTAAAAAATTTCTGTTTGCCCCAAAGACTCCCATGGCAATTACTCTTCTTTACTCAGCCCTGTTCTGCTTGTGGGAATTGAGTGATTCAGGTTACTGAGAATTGGAGTAAACTCTAATATCTCGAGGTTTTTGACAATCTTTCTGGAAATTTGGGCGACTGTTGGGTTGAGCTATGGATCTGCAAATCTCTCTAGCTATTATAGCCTGTCCCATTTTGAAGCAGTGGTTGTATTGAGAAAACAAGAATGGATTTCATCCTAGTTTGGCACGGAGTTTCTTGACACAATATGCTGATTTACCATGCTGGATATATGTGGAGGTTCATGGTACTGCCCTTACTGGGTGAGGAGAGGTATGTTTTCCTCTTCAGATGAGCTTAGCAACCTGAAATTTGCCGTGCCTTCAGAGACTTTGAAAGTCTCAAGTAGACAGTTAATTGAGTCTTTGCAAGGAGTCCAAGTTATTTTGAGTGATTGTGAATTGATTCACTTTAAATGTGGGACAGCTAAAACTTTGGATTTTCAATAGGAACTCTGACTAAGGGAACTAGTTAGTGGACTGGGAGCTTAGAGTTTTGAATGTGTGAATCGTTAGAGCAAAATTATTAATGGCATCAAGAACCTCCAATTCAAGGGAATTTGGATGGAAAACTTAGATATTCAATAAATAATACCTTCATAAATGAAATTATATATATGAGGGGTTTGCCATGAAGTCAGTTGTTCCAAATTTTTTTATTGCCCTTTCTTACTGTCTTCCTCTGTTTCCCCTTTCCTGCAATTTTATATTCCAGCAACTTTATCTGTCCACATGGATGCAGCAGAGTCAGAGCTACTAGCAACACCATCCTTGACATCCCAGAACTCTGAGTGGACTGGGAAAACACCAGCAGCTGAGAAATCTACTATTGCTGCCTCCAGTGACCTTTTTAAAATGCCACCAGAGAAGAGCCCTGGATACAGCTAAAAGGAAGCATTGCAACTGTAAAAGCTTGCTCAATTTTGGAAGTGTTTGATACTGGTGTTTGTCTGCACCAGACATCTTATTTGGCAGAAGTGGTATCTTCAGTATTGGTGCATAATGCGTGCCATCATCCAGGCTGGTCTGTGTGCCTCAGACACCTAAGTCATGTTTGTGAAACTATGTTTAAGAAAAGGTAATCAGTGTTGGGACTGCAGTGGCTTTTAGAAATTTTCCTGCTTTCACCGTATTTATTGTGAATTCATCTCTTTCCCTGATTCCAGTTCATATGTAATGGGTCATGTACAGATTCTTTTGGGTTTTCAGATCTTTATTCACGCCCTGGGCATGTTGCTTCTTTGTGTATTTGGCATTTTCACAGTGAAAGTCCCACTGCCATTCAGGGAGGCAGGAGTTTCCCTCTGCTTGCTTCCAGGCCAGAAGGATTTCTTGGCTGGGGAATGAGGAGGGAATTCTAACACATTGAAACATGGAACCTGAATCCTGTATTAGCAGAATGTTTTCTGGCCAAGTGCTAATGGACTCAAATCATGTTGCTACTGGCAAAGCAAATATGGTGCTTGTCTACATAGAAATTGCCATTAGCTCACTGGCAGCATTGTCCATTACACCTTTTCCTTCTCCCTTGTTCTGAATGTCTTCAATCTTTATTGTGTGTTGCATGTTCATTCCTAAACTTCCTGCTGGATAAGGATTTGGGAGAACTACTTGGACGTAAAAGTGCAACCTGGTGTCATGGGTAGAAACCCAGATCTTTGAATATTGTTGCAGTATGGTAGAAGATTATACAAAACATCCATATCTCAGTGTATAAACTAAAAAACGTGTTAGTGTTTCTAAAGGCTGCTTGTTGAGGTTAACATGCCATTGAACAAAAAAGCCATTTAAAGTGTCACCTGAGTTCAGAGCAATATGGGTATAGATCAAATTCCTTCTGTATCATGCTTTCTCTCCCTTCAAAAGTATTGTCTGCTATACCTGCTGGAGGTGTCTCCACCTGCTGATGATTGCAAATTACGCTGCAGTGTAAACTAAAGAGAATCTCTTCATAGGACTTCCAGTTGGCCTGCTGTTACCTTCTGTGTTGCAGAATTATGGACAGGGATTTCTTCCCTCTCTTTAATAACTCTGGAGTTTGGCTTGGACTATGTTTTCAGAATATGTACCTGTATAGCATGTGCCAAGGAACAGGTGGCTTCACAGCTTCTAACGACCTTTAAAAATGGGATCTATTTGTATGAACAGAACTTCTTGCTTTCCTCGTTAGAGCTTTCAGACAGGACCGTTTAAATTTGTAAAATCTATTTTGATTGTGGTGGTGCATCTAGCACTCTTCAGCAGATAGCAAAATTTGCGTGATTGTACTGATTTTGCAGTTTTCTGCTCTGTTATTAATCAAGTGACTGAAGGACAGATTTGATTGGGGGAATATGAAGCAATGATTTATATTAACTGTGTATTAAAATGGGAAATGGTCATAATACACATGAAACAGAAACTGAATGACTTGCTAAATCATGATTGACAAATATAGTTAGTTATACTACATGCACACTGTGTCTGATCCCCTAATACCTACTTATTCTTGGGGAGACATCCAAATTGGATTTATATTTTGCAGCACAAGCGAACTGTCAGATCTGTCTCTATAAATCCTTCTAAAAACTCTTTTTTTTTTCTTCCCTTTTTTTTTGTTTTTATTTGAGTGGTACATTTTAGAAGTAGTTAGAACAGGGAAACCCTTTTTACCTTAATAAAGGAATACAGAAGTCCATTTAAAATGACACAACAAGCTGTAACAGTTTGTGAAGAAAGAAGTGTTCCTGTTTTAAAGCTGTCATGGCTTTGTCTTATTTGTAGCTATTTTGAACAATGGTGCCTAAGGGGTAACACAGGAAGGTTCAGGTCTGGAGGGCCTGTAATCTAAAACATCTGAAGAGAAGGTAAATCTCAAGAGTAGTATCTTGACTATCTAGTACTCATGAATACAGTGAATGGGAAAGGTGGTCATGTTCTTCTGACAACTTGCAGATAAAATTTAGGATTTGAAGCCTTGTAATCTAAACTGCATGCTGCTCCAATGATAGGGAATGGTTCCCTAAAAGAGTATTTGTGAAATTGAGTGGTTTTGATCTTATGGAGTATTCTCCACAACCTCTCTTAGTTTCAGTCTATTCAACAGACTGACTCAGGTTACTGATCATTCAGCTAAAATTTTGTGTTTTAGCCATTGTATTCCCTTTTTAATATCAATTGTGATATATCTTGCTACATTTGGAGTATTGTCCAAAGGGGTTTTTTCTCTTCTATGATGTCAGGATGCTTTAAAAACATTTTCAAGAAAGGTGTTAGGGAATCAAGAGTCTTCGTCTCACTGTGGTGGTGGAGGGGTGTGTTGCAGTGCTTCATGTGAATTTTCTCAGGGGGCAGGGAAAGAGAATTTGTCAGATTTTCTTATTGAGGTCAGTAGCAGTGTTATCTGGTTAAGCCCTTACTTAGGTTGTAAGCTCCTGGGAGGTATTTCTTGCCTTTAGAGGCTGATTGACCGTGTGGCAGTAGTGAAAAGCAGCTGTGGCAGGTCTTGTATTGACAAGCCATTCTTCTTGCCATGGCAACTTTCTGGAAGTTCCAGGAGGCTCCAGTTATTGCAGCTGCTCTGTCTTTCCTATTTCTAGGTTAGAATCCATTTACAAGTCAGTCAGATTCTTAACTAAATTCGATTCTCTTGAGTGGTCAGCAAGCTAAATGGATCATGTATCTTGTTACTCCAGGGTATTTATCAAAACAGATCTTCAGACTTTAGCAACTTGATACAGATTTTAATATCTACAGCATTCTTAAATGAATAAAGTAAGTCCATTGTTTTGCCTCTTTCTTTTGTCTAAGGCAGATTTCTTAGAACTCACTCTGCTCACACAGTACTCAGTGTGAAGGATACTGCTTCCCATGTGGATTACTTGAGTAGAAATGAGTAATAACATGCCTTGAATTGGTAGCTGTGCTTCTGCAAAGGTGGTCCAGTATGTGATCATTGCTTCAAAGATACACAGCTCACTCATATACCACTTTTTGTCCACTGGGACTCCCCAGTGGACTTTTTTCAGTTTTATCTTCTCTTCAGTTATCTTTCTCCTTGTCCTTATGGGAGACCTCAACTTTGCAGACAGCACCTGGGAATACCATACTGGTGTGACAAGCAAGTCTGGGAAATTCCTGAAGTATGTTGAAGATAATTTGTAGTCACAAGTACTCAGCCAACTAGGAAGGATCCCTTCCTAAACCTGTTATTTATTAATAAAGAAGGACTTTTGAGAGATATGATGGCAGGTGGCTGCCTTTGCCACAGGATCATGGAATGGGTAATTTTAAAATTTTTGATGTAATGAGGAAAACAGTGAGCAAAATTGTTACCCTAAATTTCAACAGAGGTAACTTCAGGTGACTCAGTGAGCTGGTTACTAGTATGCTGTCCCTTGAGTGCTGGTCAGTTTTTAAGAATCACCTTTTAAAAGCACAAGAGCAGGTGATCTCTCTGTGTTGAAAGTCGAGCCATGCAGAAGACCAGCATAACTGAACAGGGAACTCCTCTTGAATCTCGGGAAGAGAAAGAGATTGTAGGATCTCTGGAAGTAAGGTGAAGCTTCACAGAAAAATTACAGAGCTGTAGTTTACATATGCAGGGAGAAGATATGAAAGACCAGAACTTAGTTAGAGTTGAAACTGCCCAGTGTTGTATCTGACAAGCAAGACTTTTTGAAGTACATGAATAGCAAGAGGAGGTCTAAGGAAAATATTAGACTGATAATTTGTTATAGATGATCACCTGACAAATTGGAGAGAAAAAGAAGTTGGGGGCATTCAGTACTTTTTTTTGCCATGCTCTCTTGTAATAATGACAGACCTTGGGCTGCCCTGTCTTCTGATTTGGAGGACTGTTACTGTGGGAATAGTGACTTTCTGTTTGTGTACATGGAGATTGTAACGGACCAACTGAATGTTTGTAAACAGTCTACAAGGCTAGGTGGGATTCACCCCAGAGTACTGAAGGAGCTAGTGGTTGTTGTAGCATGACCTCTCTCAATCCCTACTAAAGGTTTTGGGAGTCTAGGAAAGGTCCATGCTGACTAGAAGCTACTCAACTTGATTCTAGTTTACAAGAAGAGCATGAAGCAAGACCCAAGAAACATAGACCTGCTGGTCTAGTCCTAGTACCTGGAAAAATTATAGAGGAGATCATACTGGATGCTACTGAAAGGCATTTTAAAGTCCATTAAATCATAGAATCATAGAATATCCTGAGTTGGAAGGGACCCACAGAGGGATCATCAAGTCCAACAAAAAGGTGTAGTGGGTGATGTGGTGGCTGGTGGCCGTCTTGGGCTTAGTGACCATGAAATGTTAGTTTTCAAAACTGGATGAAGTAAGGAAGGGCACCTGCAGTAGTTCCACCATGAACTTCAAGTGGGCAGACTTTGACCTGTTCAGGAGATTGACAAAATCCCTTGGCAGTCAGTCCTGAAGGGCAAAGGAATCTAGGAAGGCTGGATGTGCTTTAAAAAGGAATTCCTAAATGTATTCAGGGGCAACACCATCTTCTTAGTCTTCCTTTGGATGCTGTCTAACAGCTTTATACCCTTCTATATTGTGACACCATAAACTGCACATGGGACTCAAGGGGAGATTGCACTCAGAGCAGATCTGAGTGCAATCCCCTCCCTTGACTAGATCATGATGTAATTTTAAAACAGAGCAAATAATAAATTTGGTGAAAGAGCTGGAAGGTATATCCTGTGGGAAGTGGTGAAGGAATTTGGTTTTGTCTAGTTTGGAGAAAAGGAGACTGCTTTCTACAGTTTCCTGAGGTGGGGGGAAGTGGAGAGAGAGGGGTGCTGGTTTCTTCTCCCTGCTATCTATTCACAGAGCACGTGGGAATGGTTCAGAGCTGTGCCAGGGGAGATTCAGACTTGACATTAGGAAACATTTCTATATGGAGAGGGTGGTCAAACACTAGAGCAGGCTTCCTAGAGAGATGGTTGATGCCCCAAGCCTGTTGGGGTTTAAGAGACATTTGGACAACTCCCTTACTTTAATTTCGGTTCAGTCCTGAAATGGTCAGTCAGTTGCATTAGTTACTAATTTTAGGTCCCTTCCAATCAAACTATTCTATTTTAATTATTAACTTCATGATGTTTCTGTGTTTTCATTCCTCCAATCTGTCCAAGTCCCTCTTGGTGATAGCCCCACCCTCCAGCATATCAGTGGCTCCCTTCTTCAACATGCCATTATTTCTGATCTTGTTGAGAGTATGTTCTGTCTTTTTCCACTGGCTCACTAATGATCTCTGAACGCTATCAATCCCAGTATTGTCTTCTAAGGCATGCTTTTCATATGGCAATCATGCAGATTTCAAACCATTGATTGCTTAACCTGACCAGCTTCTCTCTGATCTTTCTTACTGAATGCCATCCTGTCCATACCTTCCCCATCTGGCTATAAGGGTGCTAGGAGAGACTACACTGAGAGGCTTACTGAAGTCAGTGAAGACATCGTTCATTGCCCTCTGTACATCCTCAGAGCCTATCATTCTGTCATAGAAAACAGGTTCATAGGCTTGATTTTCTATCATTTAGTAGAAATGTCTGTCTGTTCCTAGTCACCTCTTTGTCCTTTGGGTGCCTAGAGATGGCTTCTAAAACTTTCTTCATAAAGCTACAGAGGACTAAAATAGGGCTGACCAGCCTATCACTCCACCAGTACTCCTTCTTGTCTTTTTAGAAAGGTGATGTATATATCCATACTCCTTGTCTCTGGGGACCTCGTGCAATTGCAAATTTTTCTTAGATGGCAGTGACCAATCTCAAAATGACATACTTCTGTGTATAGGGAGAAGATGGACATTCAGTGAAAGAGAAATCAAGAACTGAGAGAAGCAGATTTCTAGTTGTTCTTTGCACATTTCCAGTAGTTCCAGTGAGGTCTGGTCAGGCTTAATGCCCAATTTGGTAGGTAGGTACTGAAGAAGGTACTGGAGAAGCCTGAATTAAAATAACGTCATTTCTGTCCTGATGGATATATGATTTTAAGGTACAGTAACAAGTGAAGAAAGCAGCAAAACAGGAGCTGGAGAGCAACTTGTTAGAGGCTGGGACTAGTGCTACTGAATGATAGATTAGCTTTGTGATTGTGGTATGCAGAGGCGTGTCTTGTCAGCATCATTCTTGAATAATGACATTGAGTAGGTTAGTGCTGTCCTTCAAACTGTAGATGCTCTTGCTGTTATTTCGTGGATGTTGCAGAGACCTGCTTAGTGGACAGAGGATGAGAAGGGAAATTGTAAGAAGGGCATCAAGAAGCATGATGGAGCACCTCTTTTATTGTAACCGCTTCTGTACTGAGGAAGAAAGATGCTACAAAAAACAGCATGTGTGCCTAGATATTGAAAAGAAATTATGTCAAGTGGATAAGAACATTGCTTTCTTGTCTTGAGGAACAGTTTGTAACCAGAGAACTTTTCAGTAAAGCAAAAGTGAAGGATGCTACATTTGGTCAGAAAATGTATTTTTATAGTCTGTTAAGAGACTATCAAAGGAAGATGAACTGAAGTTTTCATTGTGGTGTTTCATTTCTGTGTCTTTGTTTCTTGTATTCTGTTCAAGTTTGTGTTTTGTGATTGTGACATCCTTTTGTATCATCAAATGCAGGAAAAATACTTTACAGTAATGCTTCTTAAGGCATAAAGCATAAGGGGACAGTTGCTGTACAGTAGGTAAAACAAGATTATCTTAGGCCATTAACATTACCCAGTACAAGGCTTGAACTCAGCACAGAGGAGATAATGTCTTAATTATACCAAAGCATCTCTTTCATAAGAAAGTGAATAGTGCCACAGGCAAGTACAGGGAGACTAAACTGGCACCAGTGCCTGGAGTCCCACATGTGGCTGGGCCTCAGTCACATGACATATAATACAGATTTACATTGTGGAGACAGAAGGAACTTTCAGCATGCTTCTCAAGTTTAATGTGGCTAGAATGCCTTCCCAACTGCAAACATGGCTGTCACTGTGAGTCCAGCGAGTTGAAAAGATGTGCCTACTGGCATACTATGTAAAGAGAATTCTTGTACCAACTTAAAGAATTAGTAAAACTGGAAAATAGACTGGCACAGCCTGTTATATCAGAAAAAGATGCAATATATATATATTTGCAGGCAATAATCAGGAGAAGTATGGCTGGGCCATGTGTGTTATGAGCTAGAGTATTCAATGTCCTAAAGCAGAGATGCCAGTATTATGAGGATGATCAGGGTTTTGCAAAGCTGTCCTCTTGTCCTTTTAACCTCTGAAGGAAATGGGATAAGCAGCATGAAAAAGGCCATACCCTGTCAGACAAAAGGTCTGCTTGTCTTGGTAGTCTGCCTCTCACTGTGACGTGGTTTGATACCTGGGGGGTACTGTATGATGATGAAGCAGTAATATAATAAGTGATACTTTTTTTTAGTGTTCTCTCAGCCCAGTGATGTACAAAAGATGTACAAATTTTCTTCAAGGCTGGAGAAAATATTTTTGAACTTTTGGTTATAGTATTTATCCTGCAACTGGATTTAAATATATTTTTACAAGGACACATCCTGATAATGAAAACATCAAGTAAGGATTAGCATATCTTTGTTTGTAATCATTTTTCTCATTAATTACCCTCTTTATAAGTAAATAGCATCTCTTGGAGTATTTTTTCCTAATATCAACATCCTGACATTGTTTCTTACAATGCTTTTTTCCAGCAAGGTTGAAAAGTCTTGTTCTTTCTTTACAATTAAGCTTTTTTGACATGTATTTGTCTGCCCAGTCAACAAGTCCTATGTAATCCACTAACTCATATAAATCGTTTTTCATAAGCTTCATACTGTAAAACTTGTCATTTAACCTTTAATTGTACTCCTGCATGAAAATCCCCGATATTCCACATCCATATGCATTCAGTTCTAATGTCTACATTTCAAGTGTTCTTCAGAGTTACTGAGTAACTGTAAGAGTCACTTACGGTACTCCTTATAGAGTGTTCTGATACTGCTATTCAGGCTTCATATACTTCATATACTTCAGATATGCTGCTAGTCTTTGCTGCACAAACGCTGCTGTAACACTACCATAGAAGGTGATATTTAGGCAGCTGAGTCTGAATCTGAAGTTCTTACCACTGCTTTTCAATGTACAAGGTCCTAGAAAGTAAGAATTTTTTTTAATTCAAAAATCTATTGCATTTCCTTTAGTGGTATTATAGTGCAATTTTGTACCAATCATATTTATAATTTGCAATACTTAAGAGCTCAATCTGTTTAGTTTTATCAGAAGAGGATCAGAGGTGTCATGCCTATGTGATAGAAAACCCTTTATGGCATTGGAAATACTGAGTAATAAACCATCTTTTGTCTTGCAGATGGGCATAAAGATGAACTTGGAGCTAAAGCCTAGGTTGCCTAGATTGGTGCATGTGAGATTTCATTGCTGGAGGCATTTCTAGGAGGGCCATGATCTGAGACTGGTCTGGCCTGACCGGAGCCCTTTGGCACTGCTGAAGTCCTTGAATTTTCCCTCAGGTTTTGACAACACCAGACAGTGAGCCAAAGCTGCCATCAGTTGCATTTTAGCTTCCTCTTGCTGTCAAAGACAGCTCTCCTAGAGATAGCTCACAAACAGATCTACTCAAAGTCTGTGAAGAGCTGCCTTGTGCATGTCCCAAATATTTTATGAGGTCACAAGATTTAGCTTTTTGATGGGGCTTGGACTCTGGGTTCTTGGGACTCTATTTTAAGGTTAACATGTAAATAAGGAAGATTCCTGCTTGTATTCCTCTGTTTTAAATAAGATGTGTATTCTCTGAATGAAGCTCTTGCAGAATCTCTGTTCTGATTATAGAAACTGGAAATAAATCAATATATGAAAGAAGTGTTTTATCTGATATAAAACAAACTGAGTTGAGAGTGGGGGAAGAGAGATTTTGCTGACATCTGACTAGATTTACAGTATTGGGCTCTCCATTAATCTGCATGCTTCCTTGACCGTTTCCGTAAGTATAAAGTATAAACTGTGATCTGAAGGTCTGTAGAGTTACTGTGCTTTTCTTGCTTTGAATTGCAAACTCGAGTGAAGGATTTGAGGTAATTTATCATGTCCATTCTTTGTAGGTTTTTTGTAATGATATTGTTTCCCAGTTTGTCAGGACATTGTCTCTAGACAAGTGAGATGCACCCTGTTTGGAATTTGAAACTATTCCAGAGTTTCTTAAATAACCTTTCATTTCTAAGCCCCTGCTTCAGATCTGCCCAGACCCAAATGGGATGTCATTTAAATGAGCAGGTCAGTTTCAGTTGATAGTTTAATGGATATCAATTCTTTTTGCCACCACTAACATCCTTTTAAGATAAATCGGCATCATTCTTTTTTTCCATGTTAACAGTGACTTCAACAAACAGAGGACTTTGAATTTTCTTTTGTCTATGCTTATGTCCCACTATTAATAGCTATGCATATTTGTGGTGGGAACAACACAGGAATCCCTTTACCTTAACTGTTCTAATGAATGAACTGTAAAAAATTAGATCCTAAGTGGACTGAATGTTTTTAAACAAAAAGATCAAGATCCTTTGGAAATGGCTTCAAGTTTTTAACACCATATTGGGAGTAGAGGGTTGTCCAATTTTTAAAAGTGATTATTTTCCTCTCTCATCTACAGGCTGCACCTGTGAGAATTGGGAAATGTTCCCAGTGAAATATGCTGATTTTTGTTAGATGTAAGGAGTTGGAACAAGGAGCAATTGATTGTCTTATGGAAAGGGCTCAGATTTGGCATACTGTTGGTAATGTCAAAAATTTCAAATATCTAAAAATTAGCTGTTTCAGTCTTACACTTACTTGCAATTTTGTAATTTTTAAATTTTGAGTAATGAAGCATTTCATCTGATAATTGGATTAATTTCTAATTAAAAAGGAAAAGCTGAATGGTACTTTTTAACATGTCCTTAATTTTACATCCCAGGGCTGAGAATTTTCTCAGTTCAGTTTGAATAACTGGTGGTAAGTTTGATAACAGGGCTGACTGTGATGGCATTTATCAATTTTGATATTTTTCAAACCATGAAACCTTGCTTGATGCTTTTCCAGCTCATAAAAATCAACTGAAACTACAGATGGATACAAGTAGACTTGCTATGTATTAATGGAGAACTTCTCACAAATAAATAAAAGGGTATTTCAAATCTGGGGTGCAAATTTTGTTCTCTATTGTCATAAGAGCAATTTCCCAGTAAGTTTTTTAATGAAATACAGGGTTTCAAAGTGGTAAACTACATTAATTTAATTCATTTTTAGTGGGGGAGTGACAGGGAGGTGTCTAAATATGAGAATGTGAGCAGATCTCAGGAGTTGCTGCAATAGGGCAAACACACAGAGTTTTCAAAACACACTTTAAAAATTGTACCTGGAGATGGGAGAATTGTACCTAGATAAATCTTCCTCTGAGAAGTGTCATAGCTCACATACTGCCTGCAGGTGCAGTGGTGGCAGACCAGTGGTTCTGATAAACTAATGCCAGTTCTGACATTGATGTTTCCCTAGTAATTTTCATGCCAGCTTCCTTAGAGGTTCGCCGTTATTGTCTTAGGGCTGTCCTTCACTGTGCTTCACAAAATAATTTGCAAGTGCTTGGACTCACCTAGCCTTCCTCCATGGGGAAATGCATGTTCCCATTTTGAGCCAGACACTCCTACTGCTGAATGTTGTATGGTGCATGAAAGAGGTTCTGTGTTTTCTTTCTTGGCCATCCAGTGAACAGCAAGGGGAGCTTTCATGAATCTTTTATCCCTTGCTGGTCCTTTCAGATACTGTGGAGATAGGAAGGAGGGAGTAAGACATGCAGGGTTTGATTCCTGGGTGGGGAGAGGGGGCCATGAGGTGTGGCTGTTGTCCTGCACTCAAACAATGCAGGGGCTAAATGGGGAAGGTGACATTTCACTCTCTACCTCACACTGATAGGCTGCATGACTCTATACCATAGGCTTCATCTGCTTACATATGTATTTAGACATTTAAACAAGAATTTTCTTCAGCACCCACACCCACCCTTCAAGTAACAAATAAACCAGAAATTTGTGCTTTCATGACAAAGCTGCAATTTGAGTGGCCCGTGTTTCTGCAATCAGTACCCTTCTGCATGTACCGTGCAAAGCAATCAGGCACTTGCTTGATTTGTTGTTGGGTTTGAGGGTTGTGTGTCTCAGCCTGTCTATCTGCCCCCTTTCACACGAGGTTTCTGCCTTAGTGTAGGACAGCTGAGACTCTGAATGTACAGCTGCATAGCTTGGATTTTTTTTTCCCCCTAACTTAGGCTGACTTCAAGCTTTATTTACTGCACGGCATCCATATGCCACTCTGAAGAGGAAAGAAGTGAATTCCTTGTTAGTATCTTCAGGGTACCTCCTGCTATGACAGCTTAGAATGTTAATGAATTTGTGTATTTGTGTGCTGAGCATTTGGGTGTTATTGTCACCCTTATTGTTTAAGTGAGGAGTTTGAGACTGAAGCAAAACCCAGGAATTATCTCTGAATTTGAGAGGCCTAAGATGAAATACACAGATGCTGACAGTTTGCGGGGACTGACTTTGGACCCTTTGGTAGGTCCAATTCACATTTCCTACAAACTTCCTTAGCAGCCTTAAATGCTCAGAGCTTCTGCACATCCAGGCACAATTACTGATGAGGTGAGGAGCACTGTCCTTATTGCTGAAGTCTTTCTATGGCCTCTCAGTTAAGAGAGAGATGGCAGCAGGCAGGCATCTCTCCAGGGCTGATGGTCAGTTGCTTTCATCATGAGAACCCAGACAGCCTCCTGCTTTGTCCTTTCTGTCATTGGGTCTGACTCATTTGTGCTCATCTCCTTCAGTTCTTGCCTTTCACCTCTCTGGAGGCATGCCTTCTATGCTCTGTATAAAGTTAGAGTCTCAAAAATAAACTGTGTAATCATTTGATTTAGCATTATTGTAAAGTCTATGGGCCAAGGGATAACTTAGGATGGCAGAAAAGGGATTTCTTCCCTTTTGAGTATTTTTATCTGTAACCAGATACATGTATAACTGTGTGTGTATATATACTATTTATTTTTGAGCTAGGACTTCTTGGTATATATTCACTTTGTATTGAAATTTCCTTATAAAGGTATTTTAATTTCCCCAGATGTTTCTGTCTCTGGAAATACTATGATTCCTGGACTTGAAAGGACTTGAAAGAGCCGCCCCAAATGTAAAATATCGTAGAGAATCTGCTATGAAATGACTTGTCTACTTCATCTCAAGAAAGAGGTGAAAACTTGCTATGGCACAATCACTCTTGATATACTTTTTACCTGAATGTCATAGGATGGCATGAATTTTGACTCCTGTCTTGCAGTGATATTTCAACTATTGTCCTCTTGATTCTTTTCTCCAAACTACAAAGTAATGATTGTCTAGTAAAGTAAACCCTGCATTTGTTGTTTAACAAATGATAGGCTGCCTTCTAATGCCCAGTTCAGCAAAGTTTTAAAATATCAGAAGTGTGTATTGTGGGAAGAATGCCCTTAGAACCAGAATCAGTCATCTGACTGAGCTGTATTGGTAAAAAGGAGAAGGATACAAAGAGAAAATGGTACTATTGTCTTTATTATCCTAAGTCTTGTTCTGTTCTCTCCATGGACTCTTGGTTTACATCTTCTAGAGAAATCAGCGCATCTTAAAAAAACCAAAAAGACAAAGACAAACAATCTCCCTCTACAAGCTTTTTTGTGTTTGTTTGTTAGATGTGGGTTGTCAGGCTCTGTTTGCAGGTGAATACCCATTTTCTCATGTAAACAGATCCCATTAACCTGAAAGATGAAAATCAGAATACTGGAATTTCCATTAATACTATTTTGGAACTGGACAGATAGCTGCAATTGTGATTTTCTTACCCTTGCAGTAAAGTACTGCAGTCTATTTCATTCTTTGCTCACACAGTACACCTCACACCTGTGCTAAGTGTGCATTTTCTGAGCAAAGTGCATTGTTTGCTCAACAGAAGCATAAAAGATGACACATGGTATGTTGCTGTACACCTTATCTTCTCTCTCCTAATTGCTGTGGGTAAAGTGATGATGGTGCACTCCCATATGACTCAGAAACAACTTCGCTGAAAACCACAGATTTATTTCAGGTAAGTTACATCCCAGGTGTATTGTGTATATACAAATACTGTGTATTTGTTCCTGGGAAGAACCCAAATGCTTGTCATAAATAACTGGCAACTGGAAGCATCAGAACTGGTCTATTTAGAATATGTCTACTTTGTCATTCTGCAAGTACCTCAAGTGTTTAGGATATGGATGAGTACAACTTCTACTGCTTGTCACTGAACTACTGCTGGTAATTGAAAATTGGAATACAGTGTTCCCTGGAGAGTTTGTCATGGAGCTCAAGAGGTTAATATGTAGTTATGTGATGATACTATAATTTTATATGCATCTGCAGATACTGCTAATAGACATTAAAGTGGGCATTTACATCCTTATTATGGGTCAGTACTTGATGTCATAATAAAAAAGTCACATCAGAAAAGTACAGGATAAAAATCTGATTATGCACATTTTGGAATGTAAATGGCTTTAAAATTCAAATTGTCACCTGGTGGGAGGATCAGGAAGGAGTCAGAACAAGGGCAAAGGGGCAAAGCTGTGAGACACAAGGGGCAAGATAAAGGAGGAAGAAGAGTCAGGCAGGAGTAGGCCTTTGCTTAGGTAGTTTATATCCATATGAATACTATACCCCATTACTTAAGCCCTTCATGTCATCTCATTAAACATAAGCTTGAGAGAAAGGTGGACTTTGTAATGGAGTGTGAAGGTCAGTAAACTCCAGATCTTCTGTCTTTCCACAGAGTTCAAATCTGCTCAGTGTTGTGAAAGCTAAAACATGATGTGAGTTAATGCAGGGCATTCATTTAGAAAGCAACATCAAAGCTAATAAAGTTTTCAAGGCAAGAAAATGGCCAAAACTCTCTCATAAGTCTGCCCTAAGTAAATATACAAGTAACGCTGTAACTACTGGCCCCAGAGCCTGAGGAGTGGAGCATACTGAAGACAGAGACTTTGAATTCTGAAGGGCTGTGCAGCTTAAAATCAGTGGAGAAAGTACCTTGAGGACTGGAGCAGCGTGTATGATGCATGTGCAGGTGGATACATCAGGACACGGTGAATTTAGTTGGAGATGCACTCAAAGGGTTTCCAACATCACCTTGAGTGCCTGTGGGAGCTGAAACCCTATAGCATTTGGAAATTTGGAAGAGTGTTGACTTTCTATTTCTGCACTACTTTTTCATCCAAGCACATCCCTAAAGCACTCTGAAAAGTCTGTTGACTGAAATTTTAGGGATTTTTTTTTTGTTGTTGGAAATACAGGATGCAAGGCCATGAAGTGAGGTAAACAGTTTATGGCTGATGGAAGGGAAAGCCCTGTCCTTCCATCTCCACTGCATTGTTTCTTCATGCTTGGCTGTAAGCTCCTGCTGCTTACCTTTCCCTCCACTGACTCCTCTGAGTCACATCAGCCAATTTAGCGGCAAAAAATGACTCGGTTATTGCTGGGTTGGTCAGTTGATTTGGCTTGATTGATGTGCACGAGTAGTGCTAGAGGCAGCCCAAGGCATGATGGCAGGACTGGGACTGGGGTGGGCTGGGAGAAAGTCCTGGGGTTTTGCATGAGGGGTTTGCATGGTTTGCATGAGGGAGACTCACACATTTGGCAAGCACCAAGATTTTAACTTCGGCTCAATTGTTTACCAATCTGTGCCTACCACCCCATGGTCTCCAGGGATTCAGCAGCTCGTAGGAAATCCACACAGTGCAAGGCTGCAAGAGGGGCTTTGAGGGGGTGCTAAAGTCACATGGCCAAAAATTGCATATGCCTCTTCACCCAGGTGCTCCTTAAGGGTTTTGACACCATCTCTCGCTGAGGAGAGAAGGGACATTTCCTGTGACATAAATGCATATGCTTCCTAAATAGGGATTATTGCTGAAAGGGACTTGTCTGCTCTAGAGAACCCAAAGTGTCATTTACAATGGATGTCTTCTCATTTGGGGTCTGATTTGTTTATCATTGAAGCAAAATTAATGATGGGGCAAAATAATTGAAAATGCTTGGTGTTTCTACATCATGTTGCATATGAAGAGAACCAGTTTTTCTTGTAAATGAAAATGTTAGTAAAAAGGCTATCTTTTGCAACAGCTTTCAGTAAAAGTACTGAAATGTTGAGGCCCACAAATTGTCTGCTCTGCAGGTTTTTGGGATCTGTTACAAGGCAATTTTCTCAGGAAAACGGGAGGCACGGAGAGAGCTTAAAATTTTGCAAGGATTATAGGACAGATCTGTAGCAGATTGAAAGGCTTTTGAAATTGCATCAGTAGAGGCCTTGTATTTCTGTGTCCCTACACTAATGAGGTGCAAATAAAACTCCAAGATCCTCTCCATTCACTGGATCAGTGAGACACCAAGCAGGCTGGAGGCAATCAGTCGGCCACTGAGTCATTTAGCGATTAATGGATCCTTGTTTGTGAATGGGCACATCCCTTGGCTCAGACCACTTTAGGCTGCTGAGAGAACAGGAATGGATGGAGAAGTCCATCCCCCTGTTTGCAATTACTCTTTGTTATTAAATGCTGACAGTGTGTTCTCTCCTCTCATGTATCTCATCTTTGTTTATGCATTGGATGTTGGCACAGGCTTCTGTGCTGTAATGTCTCGAATTAGCTGCTGTTGAAAGGAGTCCAAGGAGCAGTGTGCTCTAAGAAGGACAGGAGGGTGGGAGAGTGGCTTGGCACCAAAAGAGCAGGAGCAATTCTGAGGGAAGGATGAAAATGGGTTTAGTTAAGTGGGAGGCTGGCAAGAAGCAAGCAGCAATGAGTCTATGCACATCTCTGCTCTCATGTGTGATGCCAAACACTTCGATAGGAATAAGGAGCAGGATAGGAAATGGCAGGGAGGGGAGATAGCCTTGGACATGATTTGGTAGAAAGTGATTTTGGCAGACATGGTACCTTCAGGTAGATAGATGGTACTTGAGTTGGGAAGCGTGGGACCTAAAAGGAGGAGACTGCAATCACTGGAGATCACCATAGGGATAGAAATATATAGAGAAATGACAACAGAACTCAAGCTGTCTGTGGAGGATGAGGATGAGACTAAAAGCAGAGAGAAGAATGGAGAAAAAGCATAATGTAATCTCTAAACCCCCAGCTGGTTTGAAGGGCATCAGTAGGTGTGTAGGACAAGATAGAAGCATCAACCCTCTGACTGGGAGAGCAGGCTTATTCCAGTCTGTGGGTTTTACACAACACCTAGGAGGTTTAAGATGCAACATCTGGGCTAAATACTAAGACAAGTGCAATGGCTGCTGTTCCCTGCCCTTCTCTGTGGTGCTGCAGCACTGTGTGGCACAACAAGCAGTTTGAGTTGGCCATTTTGTAGGTCAGGTCTTTCATCTGCTTGTGTGATGAGAAAAAACATGCCAGGAGGAACAGGTATAGTTTGGTTATGAGAGACCAGGACTTTGAGCTCCATCTCCTGCAGCCCATCTACTCAGAATGGCTACAACAGGTTATTTTAAGATGAGAAGTAAACCCAAAGCGAGTTGATTTTTCTTTCTCTAGGAGGTAGATACCATCTCTGCCGCTCCTCTCCTGCTTTCTTCAATAGGGGGATGAAATGTTAAATAGGAATAGACAATTCATCTTGCTGGAGTATACTTGATTATAACGCTTATCATGTTTCTTCGCACAGTGGGAATAGACAGGGAAGGATAGCATGAAGCCAGGTTTGCCTCCATTGGATGCATTCACTCACTGTGTCAACCTGTGACCTGACTGGTTACAGATTCCTTTCGTCCATCTGAGTCACGTTCCTAAAATACAGGTACCTTTGGCAGTTCTGCCAACTAGAGCCTTGATGTTCACTGGTCACCTGGAGTGGAGTGGGACAAACAGCATTATCAGGTACTATTGATTGATCCCCAGGTGATCTGTGTGTAAGTGCCCCTCTGTGTTTTTTGGGTTTGTCCTATGAATATTTTTCTCTAGTCTCTGCAAACTTCGGTCCAGAGTATCTTTGACAGTGCAACTGACTGCTTCTACTTACTTTAGATATTTTGGATGCATAGCTCTTTTAATCCAGAGTTATTTCAGGTATTTTGGATACAGAGCTCTGTTAATCCAGAGCTCATTTGTTGGAGCAAATTGAGGTCGACATCACCAGAAGGATACCTTGCTCCACTCACCTAGGCCAACTGGAGTGAGCATCTTTTATCTTTTCCCATCTCTTACTTAGTCTTTCTTGGGCTTCCCATCACTGTGATGCTGCTCTGCCACTGCTTCTCCCCCATAGCCCACATTCAGGTGTGGCTCTTTAAAAGCAACCTCTGTCAATATTTGTCATTAATCTGTTTCCATTTTTATTTATAAAAGAAAGAGAGAGAGTGAGAACAGAACAGCAGCAGTAGCAGGGCAATTGCAGATGAATAATGAAAAGATTCATCACAGCCATACCAGGATATATATATTTTTTGCAGCCAAGCGAGACGGATTCCCATCACAGCTCGGGGACTCGTTCCACACAACCACTCATCTTTCATGCTGGGGGGAAGGGAAAGGTGGAGACAGTATCATTATGGATGTAACGGGGCTCTGAAGTGACTGGTCAAGGTTGCTGCTTCAGTCACAAGGAATCTGCTTACAGGAATTTTCTTTCCAGCAGGTGTTATTGCCTGGTAAAATGGCCTTCTACAGCAGTCTGCCACTTGTGAAAGGGAGGCTTGGGGTTTGCTAACGGGGATGCTTGCTAAGCGTGCAAGTCACCAAGGAAGGACAGAATGTCCAAGTGAGGATTTCCCAGGAGTGACAAACTTGTCTGAGATGGAATGAGGGATACACTGGGCAATGCAGGTGTCACTCTTTCTCACATTTTTGTCACTTGAGCCCACTCTCAAGTTCTCTGTCATATCAACAAACACCTCTCAGCTTGCCCTGAACCATCTAACTTTATAAATCCATCTGTCCTGTTGAACACAAATGTTTTGTTCTTCTTGTTCCCTTTTAGTAGGTTAGGTAAATTAAAATTTGTCAGATGAGAGTGTTGAAGTATTCTGGGGTCTGGAAAGACTCTGTGAAACCAGAAGGGAAAGAACTGCCATTTATAAAGGATGAGAAAAACCTAACAACAGCCAACCAACCAACCCCAAAAAACTACCCCTAAAACGAACAACAAATACCTGAAATATGTCTGATTGTTTGGGGTGTGCATTCAAATCCAGAAAGGTCTCTGTTTTCTCCTATCTTTCAGGTCCAGGGTAGCAATGTCAGTACTTCAATGCTGTTTGACCTCTGTGTGCCTGGCTGCACACAGATGTAGTGGTTACATTCCTCCACAGCTGAAGAGACAGTCTGACTCTCCAGCCCTCTTGTACTTGTAGTGAGGCAATACAGGCAATGCATTTACCATCTGAGGCATTGATGAGCTGTGCTGTGTAATTCTCAGATGAAGAAGTGCTGTTACTGTCTGTTCCTGGGGATCGGAGGTTCTGAGTTTAAGGAAAGAGCATAACATGTGACTATATTTTTCCATCTAGGAAAGCATAAAGCAGGTTGATTTAAAGGGCAGTATGGTGTTATTTTCAGGTGCTGCAATGACCTGTATTGCTGGTTATCAGTTCCACTTCCACATCCAGAGACTGCATCAGCTCATAAGAAGCACAAAAGACCTTGTCCTAAGGGACTGGATATTTGTCAGGCCTCTTGGCATCCTGGAGTACTTCATACATCCCTGGCAAGGCATTAACATCAGGATATTTCTGTATTAAATACTTCTTCCTCTCAATTAAAGCTATTGGAGGCAATCCCAGTTGGATGGGAGGGCCCAATGCAATGCTACAGCTGAAGTGATCCTTGAAAGAGTAAGACAAGCAAATATGTTGCTTTGGTGGACCCTTAGGACTGTCATCTTGGCCGGGAGAAAAAGAGTTGTGACCTGTTCTGCTCCAGACCCTGCTAGTGCTCAGTTTTTCCTGTATAAAATCACAGCTTTGCCAGCAGTAGTTGGGGGGGATCAGGGAAAAGTAACTTGTTTCTCAAGCAGCCCCTCCATTTCCCTTTTGTACCCAGGGAAGGCAATGCAGTGCTTAGAAGTTTAGACTCAGTCTATATTTTTTACCATTCCAACTCTAACATATGTCTCCCTTTGGGAAACCATTTGGTCCATTTACCCATATTCTAGCACAGGTATATGACATGTCATTATGAACTGGATGTCATCCAGTTTGGCTACATGATCTAGCTCCATTTACACATTCTACTATGTCTCCATTTGCATCCCTAGATAAGGATTCTTCATCAAGAAGGATTTTCTGTTGAATATTCTCAGGATATACAAAAGGAGGAAGCTTCTATATGGGATGAAAAAAAAAGGCAAAAAGAATGCTTCAGCCATGATAGGTCTCGTTGTTGTACAGCTGCAGAAGTTGATTCTTATGTAGCCTGTAGTTTGTGGCTTCTTACTTTTTTCCTGAAGTAACCTTTTTTTTTGTATCCCCGTAGAATCAGGTCCCTGGAAGTGGTTAAGAAACTGTTATTGCTCATGGTCACCTCAAGACATTTGGTGGATATAGCCAAGTGTTTGGACATTAGGGAAAACAATAAACCCCATCAGCTTACTTGTGTTTACAAAACTGGCTTTCATGGGCGGGTGAGAATCTTGAGTAGTTTTGAAAATGCTGTGCTCCTGTTTTTCTTGGTGGCATTACAGATTATTAATGGAAAGCTTGCTTTGTCACAGCCTGGGAGATGGCCTTGCTTCTAACTGATGCTTTCCAGGTAGATATAAAGTTGATGTGTAATAAATGTGTAGTAATGTGTTTGTGGAGGAGAAGTTCTCTTCTGACTCCTACCAGTGGATGGCTTATGAGATCTCTTCCCTATGGTCGCCTTTGTCCTGGTGATACTCTGAATTCTTTTGTTTCAAGTTTTTAGTGGCTCCATGCAGTGACTAACTTAGGGCATTCATTATTTGGTCTCCATGTCTATTCTGTCTAGATCCTTCCTCTTCCTCCAAACACTCCCAACCAAGCCAGTAGCTTGTGACAGCATTCTTTTGAAGGTCCCAGTTTCTAGGGCTCCTTGCTGTGTACCCACTGACACAGGCAGTAGCACCATGGCACAATGTGATGACCAATTCTCTATCTCAGGGTATCACTGAGATATTTTGCATTTAAGTAATGAAGATAGGTTTTCTTTAGCTTTGAACAATCTGTAAAATATTGCATGTAAGAAAATTATTTGTCTTGCCCAAAGCTTGTGGTGCAGCAGTACACAGTTTTTTACTGGAGGTGTCTCCTCTCAGACATGTAGGCTCTTCTCAATTGGAAATATTTAACACTCTATTAGTTTCTGATGTGTGCTTTAATATATTGGTGATCTCGATGTTCCCTGAGAGGCTTTGAATTATGAGGATGTAATAGGTGCAGGTTTGCATAACCTCCTTTGAAATGCTCCACTCCATCTGATGCAAACTTAGATTATTTTAGTGTGAGTGTGCCAAAAAATCTGCACAGTATCAAGTGAGTGATGGATGAAGACCTCTGTACTCCTCCAGCAAAGGTTGTATGAAGAAAACTGACCAGGTGGTCTTCTGCAAAAGTAGTACTTCAAAGAATCTGAGGACCAAGGTGCCCTGAGCTACTGCCTTAGCCTGTGGGATCAATGTAAACTCTGTCTTTCCTCTCTTTCTGTACTCCCATAGCCCCTAGAAGGTTTCGGTCAGTATTGAAGTCCATCTGCCCCTAAGGCTTTACAGACTTTGAATAGGAGCATTTACTGTTCAGAGAACATACTGTCCAAGCAGAGAAGGATGTGGGTGTAGGCCGCAAGTAGTAAAGGTGAGGAGGGGCAGGATGATACATGACCTGTTAGGACATCTGTGTGAAATGAAATTGCAAAAAGAGATACTGCTAAACTGTTGATTGCTGAATTAATTGTCCTTAACCTTCAGGACCTGAGCCAGGGCATCTCAGGATGCTAGCTAAAGCACCCTGAAAAGTCATCAGGGAAGATATATGTATGAAGGTATGTGCAGGCAGGAAGAACCAAGGTAAGAGGTAGATGTGTTTTGAATAGAGATCTAGCTGGAGAACATAGCTCACATTTTGGAGTAGTTAACAGAGAAGTATGGTTTGGGTTGAAAGCTGAGCAATTTTTTGTTCCTTATATCTTAACCTATTGTCCACCTTCTCTGGGTTTTTTAATTTTGAAAGCCAGACTGCCCTGCTGACTGTGTGCATGCATTTTGTTCTGTGTATGCCCTACCAAACCAGTGGGAGCCAGCTAGAGAATGGTGTTTGCCTGTCCCCAGGCTTCCTCCCTTGTGTTCTTTCTTTCTGGTGAAGGAGGCACAGGAGGAGACCCAGGCTCAGTATAGATCCACCTCAGATTTGAGGCCTGAGTTGGGGAGGTGCTTTGCTGGTGACAGCGGCATGGTGATAAGTGTTGTTCTGTTTTCTGCAGTCTCCATTATTTGCGTTTCAACACTACTTTCAATGAAAAGGTCCCTCTTTCTAAGAGCAATGTAAGAGACCAAACTATTACCTGTGGGAATAGTATTTTCTGGGCCCTGCTATGGAGTGGCAGCAGTTCAGCTGTGTCTTCCCTGAAGAGATCAGTTGCCCAAGTTGTTGCTTAGCCAGGGCTGCTGTCAGGTGATTCCTTCCTGTGTCTGAGGGCATGAAGGCAAAGCGAATCTTCCCTTGCTGATTCCTGCAGCAGTGAGAAGAATTGAGGAGTTGTAATGATTTCAGCCGGTTTCTGCTGTTTGTTTCTGGTAAAGGACCTAAAGACAGTGCTGGCGTCTGGGGCATGGAGCTGTTGAACCCTACTCTGCCTGGATCTGAAAAGTTGTAAAACAATGAAAAGGGCTACTTCACCTGTTCTTGTCTGCAAAGCTACAGTGGCTGATGGGCTCAGCTTACCTGAGGCAGAGACTTTGGGTTCTATCTGAGGAAGTGTTTGAACTCAAGAAGCTTTATAAGGACTGGAAGTCTGGGAAATGGTCCAGGTCCACCACTGTTTTTTGTCTTGTTCAAGAGCAGATATCCCAGGTGCAGAGAGAGTTTTTTCAAATGAATTACCAAGAAAACACAGCCAACTTTTCTAATATTTTTAAAGTGAATACACAACATCAAAGCAATATTAGCACCTCAATTCAGAAAGTGAGGAAGAGATCAAAAGCTATTTTCCCCCAGTTGCTATTAATGGAAGTTACCCTCCTTCCTTACCCCTTTCCTCTTGCAAATCACTGAAGTAAAGAAGATGATTCAGTGATGGGGTTCTGGATGTCTCATCAAAAGCCAAGGCATGACTGGGACATTGAGACTGGATCGTCCTAGCACAAGATGAACAGCTACTTAAGGATGTCTGATCTTTGTCCCTTTTGAGGATATGTAGACTTTCACCCTTTGTATTTGGAATTTTTCAGAGGTGCTGAATTTCCATTGAAATTGCAGGGAACACAGGTGTCTTCTGTAAGCTCAACTGAGTCTTACTAAATACTCCAACTCTCCTAAATACGGCCGCTGTCTTGCAGATCTGTGCCCAGAACCAGAGGCTGCAAGGAGCATGTGTAAGCAAGGTGTCCCAATGTGTTATCTGTCAGTCCCTGAATTTCCATGTTTGCCTCAGGAGAGTGGTGAGGAGAAGCTGGGCTGCTCACTTTGACCTTGCTTTTTTGTTTTTTCCCTGTTATTTTGTTTTTTTGTGTGTGTGGTTGTGTTTTTTGTTTTTCTCTTTGCACATGCCTCTAATTGATCTTGAAAAGAAGGGACAGTTAAAGAAGATGTTAAGGTGAAATGAAGCCATAACTGTGACTGGAGACTTTTATTAAGTGTGGCAAAATTCCCTGGGCTGCGTATAAATTGTTTATTGATTTTGGTATGGCTGGATGCTCTGGAGTAATCGCCTGCAGAACCACTAGAGAGTGAGCAGAGAGGAGAGGGCTTTGCCAGGTCTCTGCTGCTTCCTGCCCGTCTGCTCTTCCTCCTGCCTGTGCTGGTGGTCTCCTCTTTAACCTGTAAATGAGCAGCCCCAGCTGGATGACTCCTGTGGCCAGCTCCTGCAGCCCAGAGTGGGGCTTTGCCCTGCTGTTCCAGAAATGGCCGGTGAAATAATGTAGTGAGGGAAGAGATGACTTTGGAGCATGTATCATACAAGTAATGGTATTGCTGAGACTTAAACTGCCCTTTGGCTCTTCCACCTCTTGGTTGTTAAGAGAGAAACCTGTCTGTGACAGTCAGCAAGGTTAATCATCTCCGAGCCTGCCTAACCATGGGGCAGGTCGATTTTGTGATGGGGCAGAGATGAACATGTTCATGATTCTCAATAGTGTCTGTGCTGTGAAGTTTTGCCTCAGTATCCCCTGCTTGCTCTCACATGCCCTTCTCCTCTGCCAAAACTGCAGGATGCTGTGTGCAGTGAGCCAGCCTGCCTCCCCTGTACAGGTCTGTAAGCCAAGGAAAACTTAAGCCTCTCCTGATTTTTTCTTTGCTTTTTGTTACAACATTAGGGTGGTTTTACTCTCTGTTTCAGTAAACTACTTTATACAGATATTTTTCTCATTCCACCTGGGGAGCTGTCCTTGCAGAACTGGAGTTTCTGTTTTATTCACTTCCCTTGGAGGTGCCGCACACTTCCCATGTTACTTTTGCACAAAGGCAATGAAATCCTTGATTGTTTCTTATCCAGAGTGCTATTACTAATGTATACTCCTAAAATATACTGTCTCTTCAGGTCCAAGGATGATATAGAAAGGGAAGCAATATTTTTTTGACATTTGATTGGGAAAGTGACTGAATTTTCTGACACTTGTTGCACAGTTGATACCCCCTCTTTTTCTGTAGGTGAGGTGCTGGTAGTTGGTGGGAGGTTTTATTCACTGTCTCTGTCATTCAGAGTCCATATTTTTATCACCTGGTAGCATAGATTGGTTTCATTTCTTTTCTTCTACAGAGGACTTACAAGACCTGTAGTAGTGTGACCATTAAGTGAATGATACTCAGATATAAATCTCTGGGGAGAGATGAAGACTTGTCTGCTTGTTAGGCCCCTTAAAAACTGCTGAGCTTTAGTACAAGAGTCAGAAATTCTGTTTTTAGAAGATGCAGTAACATACTCTGTTCCTTTCTTAATCATCTAATCTGTATATGAGAGTGGGAATATGAAGCCAGAGTAAAGATAAGATCCTCTTTTGCATCACTGGACAAAATTTTCAGGAGAACATCTACATTCGATAAAGAAATGATTTTTGCTTTGTGTGTCCATAATGTTTCTTTAATGAAAAATAAGGGTAAATGTGTATTAGTTTAAAATTTCTTTTTTTGGAGTGCATAATGTTAATGGAAGGGAAAATACATCTAAAATGCTGGCAATTTAACTCCAAGGTTTTAAAATGGGATAAAATAATCTAAATAAAAATTTGCATCTACCTGGAGAGTTCTCTGATAAAAATGGCATGTGAACATTAGTGCTAGAAACAGCAGTAAGTGCTTCAACTCTGATTTTTTTTTTTTTTACCCCTGTAATAAAGGTCAAAATTTTAACTTAATGTCAAATAAGGCAGTGAATTGTGTTGATATTGGTCAGTGTACTTTGGCTAGGAGATGTGAATGCTGTAACAGCATCTGCATTAATCTGCACTGGTATTTCAAAGCATTTACTGTGTATGTACATCACGTAAACTTTGGTAATGCTTAGTTGCTTGAATGAACTAAGATGACTGATTTATTCCCTCTCACAGAAAAAAAAAACAACACTACAAAAAAACCCCCAAAAACAGCTCATAGTTAAAGCTGCAAAACTTTTTGCCATGGCTTGAGTTCTCTGACTACAAGGTCTTGCTCACAACTGCTGTAGATTTCTGATTATGTTGCTTCTCTTGGAGATTTTTGAACCCCCACCCTTGGGAAGAACAGCCTGGCTTTAAATTCCTCAGTTCTGCACTTCAGACTGAAGGAGTTATTTTTAACCTGTCTTGACCTCTGCCTGAGCAAGAATAAAATAGGGATTGGGCAGAATATGACACAAATCAATAGGTTATCCCAACAGATATGATCTTTGGCACCGTTTTGCCTTGGACACTTGCTGCAGTAACAAAGATAAATGGTGATTTGTTAACATTGTGATCTAGGGACTGGGTGGCTCAGTGGATCGTAAGGTGGCCTCTGACCTCTGGGTCTCCAAGCCCTGAACATCAAGATGAAATCTCATTCTGATAGTAGGAAGGAAAAAAAGGGTCCACAAGGGTTGGGCAATTTTGGTTCACTGCTGATCACAGTGCTCCCAAAAACATCCCAACAAGGACTAAATAGACAATATCTCCTGAAAAAGGGGAGTATGGGGAAATAGGATGGGAACTGTTGAAATAGAGAACTAGTGATCAGTTACTCCAGGCTAAGACTTTCGTGCTTTTACGGAGTGATACTAGAGCACGCAGCTGCTTGTCTCTTTTCCTACCTATCAAAGAGGACTTGCATCGCAGACAAATTGTGGTGGCTTCAAGTAAAAATGGAATTTGTTTTATGAAACAGCTTTTATTTCATTTTGTGGGACAGTATCTGTATGTCCTTTGATTACTGAAAGCTAGTGATGAGGTCTTTTGGGGAGCTAAAGTATCAGAAACCTCAGATACAGTTGTGATTCAGTCATGTCTCTGCTAACCTTGTGTGATCTATTCCACATCTCTAGAGTCCTGTTGCAGGTCCTCTGTAGATAGCTGACTTTTAATATGTTCTCAGATGCACACAGTTTGTCTTTCAGCAGTCCCAGATGGTGTATTCTTAGGTGAAAATAGAGTCCTGCAACAGAATTTCTTCCAGGACATCTGCAAGGATTGGTAAGCAGTGTTTGAAGACAATTCGATGTTGTAACTTATCTCATGTAAACAGGTGTCAGGCACAGAAAAGTGAGTTCTCCCTCGGCTGGTGTATAACTCCCCCGCCATTAGGAGGCAGTATGGCAGTATTTCATTCTGAACTGAGTCCATCAACTTCAGCTTTTTGGCTCCGTATCTCTTTACAGTTCTTTCTACAAGACTGGCACTGTGCTCTCAGGTGCTTTACCATGGTAAGCATATTCTCTCAGTTTTGACTAGTCAAGGGGACAAAAAGCTTACACCTATGGGGGGACAAGGGCTCTAGCAACTGCCTCATTGATGTAACCAAGTTGTTTTCATAGTGCTTTTAATCTTTCCCATGTTGTAGATCCTAGGGTTACATGAGAGTTCATGCTGTGCTTGGGAGCCCCAAATTTATCTCTGTGATAGCCCGCTGCAGCATCTGTCCCTCCAACTTTGTGTTTTGCACTGGGCAGTGCATTGCTGGGTCATAGAGAATGATGTGAGTCTCGTCATTGAGAGCAGCCTCTTTTCCATGTTTTAACTCACCCCATCCATCTGTAGGTTGTACCAATACCAACAATAAGCTGGAATTGCAATGGGTCAGTGCACACTTCTGCTCGTGTCTGTGTGTAATGTCACCTTACTGTTGAGAATTGCTCTTGAATCTCAAATGGGGAGCCTGTTTTTAATCCATGGATTACATACCATGTGAGTTGTGTGCAGCACACATTCATTACTTGAGATGTCACAGAAAGAAGTTTGAACAAAAGAATCTTGTCTTACATGTTCTTCTCCTCATGAGGTTCCTGAAAATTCAGCCCGGTGTCTTCCTTGTCCCAGACCAGGGCACATTTTTGTATCCTGCCCAGGTGCCTGTTCTGTGTCACGTTGCTCCAAGTCTGTCATGACACTTGTTTCTCCAGAGACAGGGGCTGCAGCCTGCCCATAACCAGAAACGGCCAGCTCTATCCCTTTCCTTCCATGGGAACATAGAAGCCATTATTGCATGCCAGTCCTTTGACTGAAGGCTGTGTTCCTGTCTCCTGCAACCCTGCCCAGAGCTTGTTGTGGCTCCAGAATGTGCAGAGCAAACTGCACTGGGCAGACTGAGTGAAAGCAGCATGTCCAGTGCTTTCCCCCTGCAGCCAGCATGCCACTGTCATCAGGCTGCCACTACTGCCTTCCTATGTGCAGTTGGGGCTGAGCTTGGTGCATGCATGAGCAGGGTGGTTTCTGGGACAGGAATATGTTAGGACCTGCACAATGCATGTGAAATGACACCGAAAGTACACCTAAAGTGGCCATGGCTGTAGCCTTGCTGTAGATGTCCAGGTATGCTGCATTAGCACAGCTGTCTTTACCTATCAGGCCTGCATTTATGTTTAAAAAAAAAAAAAGTAAAAAAATCCCAACCAACGAAAAAAGAAAGAACTGGAGAGAGAGGCTAGCCACTTAGTAAGACCTACTTTTCACTATATTTTTAGCCTCTGATTTTATTTTTCCCAGTATAATTCTGGATTAACTGTTTCATTGTTTGTTCAAGTTGAGATCAAGTTTAGCTGATCTAGAATTCTCTGCCAACATCCCCTTTGTCCTTTTCAAACTGCAGGATGTTCCCTACCATTACTTCAGTCATGTTTCATGTTGGGTGGGTTTTTTTGTTTTTAAAAAGGTGTTAAGTGACATCACTGGTGGATTCTTTGGAGTTCTTTGAGTTTTTCCAATTGAAAGTTTATACTTTTGAAAGATATTCCCTCATGTCTTGAACATAAGAAACAAAGGATTTCCTTCATTGTAAGATACATGGCATGAGCCATCTTGTGTTCTTTGGAGTTTAGAGAGAATTAGAAGTTACAGATTTCTTCCATCTCTCCAGCTATCTAGGCCTAGACAAGGATATTCTTTCTACCACAGTATCTAGTTTTATAAGGAGAGAGGTCTGTGTGTTTGCTGCTGGGAAATAACATTATTTTAAAGATGTGAAAATAAGAAATGAACTGCTCAAACTCTTTGTGATGCAGATCTGCCCAGTTTACTTTGCTCTTATGGAAATAACTTTGCATATTTCTTGGTGCCAATAGCCTTTTAGGGGTTTTCTACTGAAGGATTTGTATTCTTATGGAGAGACATACTGGAGAAGTTGATACTTGTACAGCATGCTGAATTCAGAACACTGCTGTTGCTGGCAGAGTGGTCAGTGGTACCTCAGATAAGGCATGAGCCATTCCCTCACTGGTACTAGAGAAAATGGCTGTAGTTTGATGGGTTTGGGAGTGGCCAGGGTCAGGTGTCTTGTTTTGACAGACAGGTATCTGCTAGGGAAGGGCAGGGCCTCCCTAGCAATGGAGAATTCAAATGCCCTCCCTCCAAGTTATTATAATTTAGAAAATTAAAGGGGCTTTCAGGCAGAGGAATGGGGATAGGAATAACAGCTCTTTACTAGTATGCATAACAAGGTAAACAAACAACAACAACTACAGCATTAATGATAAACAAAACCAGGAACCTCGAGGGGCTTTGCTTCACAAAGCCTGGGGCAGTCTGATCTCCGTGCAGGACTTTGAAGAGCCTCAAGCTGGAACGGTGGAAAATCCTGGGCTGGTGCATGAGATGTATCAGAAGCTCCGTCAGTGGTAGCTGGAATGGCAGGGATGTCCAGCAGGGCAATGTGGGGATACAGCGTAGCAAAAAAAAATTCCCCAGAGCAGTGCCAAAGAAACTGAGGCCGTGGGACAGGGCTGGCCCAGCTCCAGCAGGGCAGGAGGATGCCAGCTCAGAATTCCCGGGCACACGAGCAGATGATGGTAGTTTTCTCAGGAACGGACCTGGTGGGACAGTGAACTCCTCCCGCAGCAAACTGCAGCGTGGCCGTCCTCTCTCTGATGCCGAGAGCAAGAGAGAGACGCTGCCTCTAGCCTTGTCCTTTACCTGCCCCTAAAAGCTCAAGGTATTTTTTTCCCTCGGAGGCAGAACTCCCAGAGACCACAAAAGGGAGTAGTCCGGTGCTACCCTCTCCTTTGGCCACTTCTTTGTTTTGGTCAAGCACCCACAAGTACCTCGTAGTTAGTCTCCTAGCAACATATGGGGAAAAATTCTATACGGAATAAAACCCCAGATCTAACCCCCAACATCAGGTCATCATCTTAGAGCAACTGTTTATCACTCTGGTCCTGGCCCATCTATTCATGGCTGCCATGAGAAGAGCTGTTTTCCAGAGGCAGTAATTGCAGAGCTGGTGGGAAGTAGCAGGCAGGTCATGTCACTTCCTTACCGGCTCCTACTCCAGATATACCTCTGCAATAAATAATGTCTTTTCCAATCTGTTTGTAAAATCATTGAATTACAAAATAATTCAGGTTAGAAGGGATTTCAGGAGGTTTCTGATACAGTCCCTTGCTTAAGGAAGGATCAACACTGGATTCAGACTTGGTTGCTCAGGTCTTTATTGAGTTAGATCATGAAAGCCTGCAAAAATTAAGGTTGTACAGCCTGTCTGTGCAGCTCATTTCAATGCTTGGTTGACCTCATGTTGGAAAAGCTTTTTCTTCTGGCCAATTTGAACGTCTCTTGTTTCCATTTGTATCTGTTGTGTACTGCCAGTAAAGAGCCTGTCTCTGTGTTCTTGATAAGATGTTTATTGAAAGCATCTGTTACAAGGATTTGCTTATTGAAAGGACCTGCTGTTAGGTCCCTCTAAAACCTGCTCCAGGCTCAACAAATCTGTGTCCCTTGGTCTCTTATCTCAGGGTAAATGCTCCAAACTGCTGATCCCCTCACTCACCCTCCATTTACTGGGACCAATTTATCAATCTTTCTCTTGTAGCGGAGCATCTAATCCAGACAACATATTCTAGAGGGAGTTTGGCAAGTGCCAGGTGAAGTGGAATAACTACATCCCTTGAACCTGTGTGGCTATGGTCCTGTGAGTAGCATGCAGGGCATTTTTGGCCTTTTTTGCTACCAGGGCACACTGATGGCTCATGTTCAGCTGAAGACCCATCAGGCCTCCAGGTCCTCTTCAGCAGAGCTGCTACCCAGGCAGGCAGACCCTAGCATGTACTGTCACAGTGGATTATGTCTTCTAAGGTATAGGGCTATGCATTTGTCCTTGCTGAATTCTGTAAGGTTCATGTTAGCCCTGCAGCCTCTCTTGGGCATTTTGGATGGCAACCCTGCCTTAAGCATATCACCTGGTCTCCCAGTTTGGTGTCAAGTGCAAGCTTAATAAGAGTGTGCTTTGTTGCGTCCTCTAGGTCATGGATACAGATGTTAAACAGGACAGGTCCCCTGCATGTATCTTGTTACTGGCCTACAGGTAGGGTATAAACATGGCCCTCTGAGCTTCATCATCCAACCTGGTTTTAACTCATCTGATAGTCCACTCATAATGGCTTACTGTCAGTCTTGAGGCATTCTGGGAAACAGTGCTGAATGTTTTGCTGAAGCCAAGGTAAATGCCTTCCGTGCCTCTCCCTTTGTCCACAAATGCTATCATTTTATCATAGAAGAGAATCAGGTTGGTCAGGCATGATTTATTCTTGGAATATCCACACTGACTGTTCCTAATCACCTTCTTCTCCTTTGTGTGCCCAAAATACATTCTAAGGGGACTAACTGCATGATTTTTTCCAAGGACACAGGTGAGGGTGATTGACCCTAATTTATTGGATTTTAGACCTCTTGAAAATGGATCAGAAGGAAGTTATAGGTCAGAGAGAAACCCATAGTTTGTAAAGTCAGCTACTTTCAGCTGCTTTTTCCTTAGTCAGCTCCCAGCCACTACAGAGTTGCTGGTAATGTGCATGGAAGAGGTAAGAGAGCTTTCTGGCTACCTCAGGTTTGTTACCAAGGGACATGAGAAGCCAGGAAGGAAGGACTAAATTGCAGGTTGGAGCATGTGGTGGGTCTTCTCATGAATTGGACTTCAAGCTAAGGGTTTGCTACTTGAGCAAACCTAATCACAGGCTCTGGGCAAATACCTTTATTTCATAGAAATTAAGATCTCTGAGGATCTTAAAGGCCTTTCTCTGCAACTCCATGCAGTGCCACTCTGCCTCTCACTGAGGAAGGTCTGCTGTCATGCTTGGGCATCTGCCTTCATCTCTATTCTGAATATCTCCCCTTCCTTGAGGAGCAAAATGGAATCCCAACCCCAGAAAATGTTATGCTCATTGGAAAGACACATTTGTCCTGCTCTCTTCCTTGAGAAAAGTTCAGATAAAAATAAATGTATGTTTTTTTGCAAACTCCAGTAAGACAGTTGGAGCATTGGTGTAATTTCTCTCAAGGTGCACCTGTCATCGTTGTGTTAGTGTTCCACAGTTTAAATGTGGCAGTTGTAATCAAAACTGCAAAGTTACATTGTATATTGAGAGGCTTTCTGTGTTCACTTCCTTCTTGCAAGAAATCTAGAGAGAGAATTCCTCTGTTGGCAGGCAGGGAAGAAGGTTGTTAGAGGAGAAGAGGTGGTTATTGGGAGCACCCTTTTGACCTCCTGCTGGTCTCAGGGCAGGAGGGCAGGTTTCAGCCCAGTATCAGATGTTGCTTTGTTTTTGTCAGCTCACCTGCAGTGGCCTCAGGTGAGAGAAGTAGCTCTGCTGAGAAGCTGTCCTGTTACTAGTGCTTTCTCAGAAGGAAATAGAGATTTCCATGTGCTTCTAAATGGATGTATTTGCAGCGAGAGGCTTTCTGGGGCAAAATGTGACCCTTACTATCACAGGCATGCCCATGTGCCAAAATGCAAGTATCTTCAGCTACATTTTTCAGATACCTTTATACAAATTCTTAAATTCTTCAGCATGTATATTTGTTCTCCCTACCCTAGCTTTTCATAAAATCATAGAATATCCTGAGGGGATATTGGAAGGGCCTTACAGGGATTATCAAAATCCAATTCCTAGTCCTGCACAGGACAGCTGCAAGAATCACATCATGTACATGACAGCATTGTCCAAACCCTTCTTGATTGTGTCAGGTTAGTGCCATGACTGATGCAATTCGTCACACACACACACAAACACACACTCACACTTTGATCAGAAGGCAAGAACTAAAACTCTTACTTTATTTGAAAGTCTGACTCCAATATATAGCATATCTACAAAAGGCCAGGGATTGGGGGAGAAGGTTGACACCTCTCCCCATCCCGTTGGTCAAGACAACTGTCCATCAGCTGTCCATATCTCTAAGACAAAGAATGTAAACTATCTTGAAAACTACAATAACATTGGCCAGTGTTTACAGACCAGAGTGTGAGAAAGAACCCAAAACATGAAACTGTGAAACAGAAGAGAAGGCTGAAAAAATCAGGGCAACACTATGACCATTTCCCTGGGCAACCTTTTCCAGTGCCCCGCTACCCTCTGGGTGCAGAACCTCTTTCCAATATCTAACCTAAACCTCCCCTGACACAATTTCAGGCCACTCCCTCAGGTCCTGTCACTGGTCATCAGAGAGAAGAGATCAGTTCTCTCTCTCTCTTGGCCCCTGCCCTTCCCCTCATGAGGAAACTGTACCGCTACCCTCTGGGTGAAGAACCTCTTTCCAATATCTAACCTAAACCTCCCCTGACACAATTTCAGGCCACTCCCTCAGGTCCTGTCACTGGTCATCAGAGAGAAGAGATCAGTTCTCTCTCTCTCTTGGCCCCTGCCCTTCCCCTCATGAGGAAACTGTAACTGCAGTGAGGTCTCCCCTCAGTTTCTTCTTCTCCAGGCTGAACAGACCAAGTGACCTCAGCTGCTTCTTATACGGTTTCTCCTCCAGGTCCTTCAGCATCTTCATTGCCTTCCTTTGGACCCTCTCTAATAGTTTTATATCCTTCTTATATTGTGTTACCCAAAACTGCACACAATGTTCAAGGCGAGGCTGCCCCAGTGCAGAGCAGAGCAGGACAATCCCCTCCCTTGCCTGGCTGGCCATGCAGTGCCTGATGCCCTCCAGGACAGGGTTGGCCCTCCTGGCTACCAGGGCACTGCTGGCTCAGATTCAACTTGCCATTGATCAGGACTCCTAGGTCCTATTCTTCAGCATGGCTTTTCAGCATCTCATTCTCCAATCTGTACTTACATCCAGGGTGGCCCCATTCCAGGTGCAGAACCTGGCATTTGTCTTTCTTAAACTTCATATGGCTGATGATTGCCCATCTCCATAATTTTCAAGATCTCTTTGCAGAGCCTCTCTGCCTTCAAGGGAGACAACAGCTCCTCCCAGTCCTGTACTGCTGGAGTCCAGGGCATATGGAAAACCCCTCAAACTGCCCTGGAGGATCTGAGACCCTGGCCGGGACCCCAGGAAAGCACTGTCTTTGACCTTAGTCCATGAGAAAAACTTCCAACACTCAGAGATGAATTGAAAACAACAAAGATTTAAAATAATGGTAGTTTATTTTGTCTCAGGGTGAAAATTTGTAGGTTTGGGTTTTTAGTATGGAAGTAGATCAGAGCAAGATGGAGAATTTTGAGCATTGTCTCATGTTCTTCTTCTTCATCTACTTCGTTTTCTGCTGTGATGGTGGCACAAAGACATTGGTAGAATGAATTCGAGGTAGAAATTGTGTGTTTAGAATAGGTGACGGTAATTGGCACAAAAACGTAAATATAGCACATTTTTAGAGTTAATTGGATTAGAAATCTTTAAAACGACCTTGGACTCTTTGTCCATGTTCCTGTAGCTGCATTTCTTCAGTGCACTGAGACTGCTGTAAGACCTTGAGATAAGAAATAGAATAAACACCTTTGAAGACCAAGCCACAGGTTCCATCTCATCTTTTAAACCCTGGTACAGGACTCTGAGAGACAGAAAACCCTTAATTAGGGGAATATCAGGGAGAAAATCTGTACACTGTACCTTCAGCGTCCTGAAGATGTCAAAGGTCCAAGGATGGAGCCCTGTGAAACTCCACTAGTGACCAGTCACCAGTCTGATGTCGTCCCATTTGCTATAACCCTTTATAAATCACCCATGAACCAGTTGTTTATCCATCTCATCACTTGTTTATCCAGCTGTGTGCTGGACATTTTGTCCAGAAGGATACTGTGAGAGACAGTTTCTAAAACTACTAAAATCCAGAAAGATTACATGGAGTGGCTTCCCTTGATCAACTAGGTGTATTGCCTCTTCATAACAGGAAATCAGGTTTGCAAGCAGGACTTTCCTCTTGTGAAGCCATATTGCCTGTGACCAATGACTTCATTGTATTTCAGGTGTTTTTCAGCACCTTCCAGAATATCTTCTCCATAATTTTATCAGTCACTCCTATGACATTGACAGACCCATAGTTTCCAGGGTCATCCTCTTCGCCCTACTTAAAAATTGCTACAATGTCAGCCAATTTACAATCAACTAGAAGATTCCCAAGACCATTCAAAAATCATTGAGAGAGGCTTTGCAATGACATCAAGCTGCTGTTTGAGTATTCTCAGTGAGTCCTGTCAGACCCTATAGACTTATATGGATACAGCTGGAACAGCAGATCCCACACAAGTTCAAGGTCAGTTGGAAGTTGATTGTCCTCACAGTCATGGTTCTCCAGCTCAGGGCACTGTGTCCTCCTTAGCCCATCATCCGTGCTGAAGACAGAGGCAAAAAAAAGCCTTGAACACCTGTGAAGGGTTAAAGTTAGCAACTGGGTGGAAACACCAAAAGATGTAGTGGTTTCACATTTGCTGAATTTTGTTTGCTAAATCTAGTGTAGTGGTCTAAATATTTTACCACTATGGAATAGGATTAGAAGAAAGACAAAACAGGTTTAACTTAAAGATAAAAACAGTTAGATTTATTAACACACACTAAAAGGAGGAAAAAAAAAAAAAGAAACCTTTCAAAAGCACTCCCCTCCTCCTTACTAACAGTTTACTTTTCCACAAACAATGTTAAGAGACAGAACTCAGAACTCTAGGCCAGTACCACTTAATAAAATAATCTTTCATTCAGTCGTTGAGAGAGAGAAGTCTCTTCTATTGTTCTGGTAACTTTCCGCAAGAGACACAGTCTGTTTGTGGCTTTCAACTCCCACAAAAGTAGCTTGCCTGGGAACCTGCAATTGTGAGCCTCCCAAACACGTAGCCTTTCCCATGACTACATATGGGCTGTGGACTTACACATGGGGATTCACGTTTTAAAGATGCACAGCTCCACAGCAAAGGATTTCTCATTCTTCACAGGTGATGAGGCTTCAAACATCTCATACAATCACTAGATTACAGTTTCTAATCCAGTATCCGCTCAGAAAAATCAAAGATTACAGTTTCTAATTCAATATCCACTCAGTAAAAGCACAGACACCTTTGAACCCACAAAATCATCTCCTCAATCCATAATCCACGATTTAAAGGAATATTCTAGCATATTCATATTACAGTCTGTTACCACAAAATCAAGATTTTCAGCCTAGAACTAAGGCAACTTCTCATCTCTTCCACTTTTGAAGTCACTCTTCCTTTACTGACTTTGATACCTTCATGTTTCCCTTTACCTATATCCAATTTGGCCTTTCCCCTCTCTTTGAGAAGAGTTAGGGTTTTAAAAAGTCTCAAGCAGAGTCAGGAAAGAGTTAACATTTTTTGCCTGGGCCTGTGGAAGGTCACGTGATCCCTGCTGGGCTGGAAGCTGTGAAAGTCTTGAATCCCTGCTGATGCAGAAGGCTTGGATACAGCGGCTAGGATCTCCTACATGACTGGGCTTGTCTCCCGCCAACCCCTGCGCGGTCTTATGGGGTGGGTTTGGCCCAGTCTGGGCTTGGTGCTGCTTTCTGGGGGCCCTGGGATCATCTCCCTCGGCCCGGCCGGCAGTGTGGTGCAGGCCGTAGCATCCCATGGATGTCAGCAGCCGTGGCTCCCCTTTCTCTGCCGGCATCTGCTGGGCTCAGGGCCCGGCTCCAGCCAGGGCTGCCCCATCCCGGCCCTCCCATCCCTGCCCTTGAGGGCAGCTACCCAAATGGTGTTACCTCATAACAGGCCAGCTGCGAAAGAGGGCGGCCTCCCAAAATCCACCCGAATTTAAGCCGTGTGTCCCAGAGGTGTACCCTTGTATCTGACTGGCCAATCTGGCTGTCAGTTTTAAAGAAGATCACTAAGTGTTTTTTACCATCCACGCCAAACCAATACAACACCTCTGTCTTGTCTCTATCGCTGTTTGTGAGGTGACCGTCCTCATCCTGTAATGGTCTAGTGTTTTCTGCTCTGCCTTTTGTAATTAACATATTTTGAAAACCTTTTTATTTTCACCCACAGTAAGAGAACATCCACAAGAGAAATGTGCTGGAGGGAGGATAGATAGGGGATAGGGATCACTGATAGGGGTGGTGGAAGGATTTGGGTTCTTGCAGTGGAGGTATCTCCTTGGAAACTGAAGTGTAAAAGATATAGGAATAATGTGGAACACCCTGGGGCAGGTAGTGACATCTGCAAAGATATCATGGGGAACAAACTACATTGGGAAAGTGCTCTTGGCTTTCAGGTGTTGTTCCTTATTCACTCATGTTTTCAATGACTAATATTTTACAGGATTCTGATCACTGGTGAAGCATTTGATTCAACTACATGAAACCTAATTAGCAATAAGTGGTTGTTCTCCAGATAGGAGGAGGAGTGGGGACTTAAAGTATGATGATGGTTGTAAAAGAATTAGATAAGTTTGAGATACAAAGATCTGGTCTGTGCCATTGCAAAGCTGATTGTTTAATAGCCTGAACGGCCAGTGAGATGGGACAGGAATCACCATTCAAGCTGGTATGATTAATCCTTTTGATTAGATATACAGAAGAGGTGGTAAAGCAGCCATTAATTAAATGTGCAAAGGAAAGAAATTTGGAGCACTGTAACCAATGCCTGCAGTGTGGAGATGCTAAGGGATTTGAAATCAGAAGCAAAGGTAAGAAAAAAAGGTCCCTGCTGCCAGGACATGTGGAAGCAAGAGAAAACCACATTGAAGATGGTGTGTGGAGATAAGAAACCTAAAAACCATGGTGCCAGAAGAAGATGCAGCCATGTCAGAGTATTTATGTGGTGTCTGGTAGCTGGTAAGTTGCTGTCTGTTGGAGGAAATCTGAGACTGTGCTCCATGAAGAGCAAAAAGAGGCTGCCTCATTATTTGAGGAAGACAATGGAAACCTCCCAGTGGCTTCCCAGAGGTTTGGTTGTGGCCTGTAGACTGTGTCTGAGTGCTGATGAATGAGCCAGTGGGAGAGTGGTCAGAAAGCACCATGTGCACCCAACTGAGTCAGTGCTTGGGCTTTGCAACAGGGGATCCATGTCCTTTGTAGGGAGCTCTACCTTTAGGGTGTCCACAGGGCAAAGTACCTAATCAGGGAGTCAGAAGGGATCTGAATGGGAGACAGGGGTAGGAGCAGAAGGATTTTGTTGCAGTGCAGGAGCTGAATGACAAGGAAGAAAATGAATGAGATCAGTGGTCAAATGCACTTTAAACAATTTGCTCTGGCGTTCTCCAATGCTCCCCTCCTACCATCTGTGCAAGCATGGCCTCCTAGTCAACACTGTACCCAGGGTAACCTTTGTGGAGAAACAGAGGAGCAGGAAAATAATGAGAGAAATACCAGGGAGCTATTAATGTGGGTGAGCCAGACTCAGGTCTGGGAGCCTCAGGCTTTTGTTGTTACATTAGAGTATAGTTTTCTGGTTTTTCTCTATTTATTGCTTGAGAGAGAAAAGAGAACAATATAGATCCTGGATGTTAACTTCTACCCTTCGTGTTGTTGGGAAATCTGCCTCATTGTCAGCCCAGGCTGCTTTGAGCCATTGCTGCAGGATGTTCTCCCTTATCCCCCTGACTTTCCTGTTAATCTGGGACATGTGGTAAACATGCTCTCACCAGCTTAGGTGGTAGCTCTAGTCAGTGAGGTAAGTGATGCGAGAGGACTCTGAAAATCCATCCCTTGAAGTATAATTGTGCATGTCTCTCTCTTGACTGGGTGCCTTGAGTGCTCTGCATCTCTGTGTGTGGGCTTTCCCATGAGCAGGGTCATGGATGCTCCCAGAGATGCTCACAGCAGTGATAAAGTCTCTATGTAGCCTTTGTAGTGCTCAGAAGAGGCTGGCAGAGGCTGAGTGGAAGCAAATGAGCTTTCCTTGCGCTTAGTTGTATCATGCACCTCACCAGTCTTGAGAGGTTCTGCTGTGGAGCAGGAAGAAATGAGAAGATTAAATGGAATATATATTAAAACTGTTTTGTAGAGTAGCATTGATCCTGACAGACTCAAGAATCACTTCTACAAAAAGCTTTGAATGAAGTTGCTACTCAGTTTAGATACGGGAACTGGTTGATCCTGGGCTCTTACAGAGTGTGGGAAATGCAAGTGGGGAATATCAGCAGTGGTGGGTTGCCAGTCTGTAAAGGTCATGGAAGCAGAGATGGGAAATATAACAAAGGAAGCTTATCAATTTTGCCTTTGATGGCTCTTTGTACCCTGCAGTGCTTTCCAACCTGACCTCTGCAACAGGTTCTAGTGGCCAGTACAGTTGTTCTGCCTCTGGGTAACATGGCAGACTTACCTTACTCACCTTTCTCCTCATCTAGAGAGACAAAGGAGAGTGGTCTAGATATAAAGGTGCAGGGGAGTTACACAGAAGAGAGCCATCCATCACTTGACATAAAGCTAGGTGGGGTGACATGTACAAGTATAGAAGTTATCATGCCAATTGCACCAATTATCTCCCTGCTCCTGAGTCCTGTTTCCCAGCTTGGCTGATGCTTCAGAAGAGTCCAGTTTGAGGGAAAGGTGTTTTTCTCTGTCTGCTGGTCTGAGATTGACTTCAGCCTTCAATTTCGGCTATTCTTTGGCTTTCTCCAAGAAGGTGGGTCCAGCTGGTGGCACATTGGCAAGCTCAGGGGACAGCTTTGTCTCTTCTCATCTCTTTGTGTAAGGACTTAGATGTAGAAATAGCTATTGTCAGTACATAAGGCCTAAAGACAAATCACCACTTAAGCCAAAGAGCTGCCACCCAATTTATCTATAAATGTTGTGGAATATTCCCTGAGGTGGCATCCAGTCACTGATGTGGACTTGGGTGCAGTGTTATTCACTGATGTTCAGAGTTTTACCAGCTTATGAGTTTTAACTGAATCTCTGACTGATGATAATTTTATGTGAGGAGGCTGATTGTTCTAAACTACTGTGTTATTCTTGCATCAAGTTTTGGCTGCTGTCAGTGAGGAGGACTGAAGCACCTGTACAGATCACACTATAATTCAAATATCTATCTGACAATTTTTAATCCTGCTTAAGATGTGCTAATTAACTCAGTGCTACTTGCTTGGGTAAGTCCCGTGAGTTAATGTGGTTTCATATGTTCCATATTCTCTGGAAACTTTTCTCTCTCAGCTTTGCATTCCTGTTTCTGCTCTCTTCCAGAAGATACTCAGTGCTAACCAGCTATTATGGGTCTCTCTGAGGGCATGGTTTCCTTTTGCTCTTTGTGGTGGTGTGTAAGGAAGGAAAAAGTTGGAGAACATCCGGAGCACTGGAGACAGTGCTACTGTAGTGCACAGAACACAGGGACAAAAACTCCTGTCTATTATCACTTAGTATTTCCTTCCTGGTATATCTGAATAAGGGGTAGATTTTTTCTCTGCTCTTTTTTTCTTCCCCTTGCCACCATTGTGGAGTGAAAGGTCACTTCCATTTAACTGTCTATGTTTCCTGTATTCATTTGGAACTTCCAGGTGTATTGAAGTGCTCTGTGAGGGCAGTTGGCATTCTCTGGCTTTGGCTGATGCTGAATTTCACCAAGAGTTTTCTGCTTTTCTATCCAGCTTTGTCCCTCTGATGTTCTTCTTGGTCCACTTTTATCTTGATTAATTTAAATGAAGCTGTCATCGGCATTTTTCTACCACCTGTTCTTCTCAGTTTCCAGGTCACTCACAATATACCTCAGCAGCCCTCGCACAGACCCTGGTGTGACTAAGTTTTTGAGCTGTACACATTCTGAAGAGTAGCTGTTCATTCTATACTAACATTTTCAGTTTAATCCACTTTCTTGTTTGTGACACAACTTTCACTCCACAGATGTTGGTTTTCCAAGAATGTCTCTGAAAAAAGTGTTACCTGAAGGTCTAGATTGTCAGCTGGTTACCTCTCAAAGCTATTGCTGAGGTACTTTTAAAGAAGTCCACTAAACAAAGGACCAAGTCTTGTTCAGGAGTGAGAGCACTGACCAAATCAGTACTGTAAGTTAATTATTTGTATATTGTTGTGTATAGTTTATAGACTTTTAATTCTTTAAGCTCATAATTCTAGCTCAAATTTCAATGGACATAGGTGTCAGACCATTGAGTCTGGGAATTGAGGGGCTTCCCTTCAGTGTGGATTCACTCTTCCCTCACATCCTTCATGGGTGAGCTCCATCATTTGTTGTAAAGAGCCATTCAGGGACTCACTGGGAAAGATGTGACATACGGAGAAATGGCAAATTCTTCTTGAGTATTAAGTCATGTTTAGATGCTCTGACAACCACTCATAGAGAAGTCAGAGTCTGATATAGTCCTCACCATGGGGTGTGAAAAATGACTCTGGGTGGTTATTGAAGAGAATTACCTTTGCAGTCTTTCCCCTTGAAGAGTCTCGTTTAGGCTAATTTCTAAGAGAAGAAAATGAGCACCGAGGTGTTACTAAGGGGCTGGTTTTGTGGGACACTTCACCCCTGAGAAGTCATTGTGGAACTGAGGCTTATTCAAGACTTATGGATGGATGCCCTTGGTCTATTTCATTATCCAATGCTCGTCTCTCCCTTGATTCTGATGTTCCTGGTTCCCTGCAGTACTGAGCCTTACAATACTGCTGCTATTCTCTGCCCACTGGCATGTGCTTCCCAGGTGCTCATACCCTCCTGCTTCTGAGGCTGACCCTGTGATGACAGCTGCCTGGCTGCCTATCAAAGGTTCCATTTAGAGTTAGCCCAAGAGCAGACAGAAGGCTGCAGTGTTACACCCCGAAATCTGACACAGTGTGGCTTGCCTGCTTTTCAGTGGGTCCTTGACAGCCTTTCAGCTCATGTCTGTCAGACCCCTGCCAGGCACACAAGTTCACTTCCATCTTGGAAGAAGGGGAGAGAGAAGTGACATTTCACCGAGTGGTGGGCACGCCGGGGGATGTAGGGAGATAAGGCAGGATCACAGAGGCAACTGAAATCCCCAGCGGATATTGCATTGCTGGCTGGATTGACAGGTTAAATGTGTTGCTGGGACAAGTATCCCTGCTCCCTCTGTCCCAGAGGACTGTGCAGTGAGAACAACACTCAATCCTAATGAATCTTGTCCTACACTGGGACCAGTTCTGTCATAGCCTGGCAGGAGGATGTTCATGGAGAATTTGTTTCCAAATTTCAACAGGAGCTACCAATAGAATGGCTTTTTAAATAAATAAGTTCACTTAGCAAACAGCAGCAGCAAATGAACAGAAACACTGATGTAGCCAAGGATGAAATATTAGCATTTTTCAAATCTGTTTAGTGAAGACAGCCCCTGGGCACTGGTTCAGGTCCTTGTGTTAGGGGCCTGTTTGCAAAGCACTAAGCTAACTTACAGCCAAAACCTGTCAGCTTCTTCCTGGAGCTCAGGAGGGCAAAACTTGTCTGACTTGTTGACAAACTAAGTCTGGTCTAAAAACTTAATAGCTTTGCATTTCTTTCATCCTAAGGTACTTAGGATACACCAGTCAAGAGCACAAGCTTCAAGTAGTGTTTTGGCTGCTCCAGACTACAGGCAAGGAAAAGGAAACAGTTTTGTTCAAGAGCAAAGTGAGATGACTTGTTTGAAGAGCACCACTTCAGTGACTACAGATGACCATGATGTACTGAAAGGCCTCCCTGTTGCACACAGCAGTGAGCAGCAGGTTCAAACAGTCCTGGCTTGGAGAACCTTCCTGCACAGTATGAACTTCTCCTGCCCATGGCTGAATTTTCTGGGGAAGTTATTTGTTCAAATGCTAATCTAGCCTTGACTAGTTCACCAGCTGTGGTGGGTTGCAGCACAGGATGGCATGGCCGGAGGCTGCTGCCAAGCAGAAGCTTTCCACTCTTGTAAAGATATAACTATATCCTTGGGTAAGGTAAAAGTTGTATGGGGAACCTTTTCTTGGAGGTTATTTGTTCCTACCTTATCTCTACCAGTAAAGCTGTACCAGCTGTGTCATGTGAGTGGTAATTTCAGCCCAGCATCCACTACAGAAAATCCCTTGTATGGAAGCTAAGTCTGGGGTTCCTGACCTGGGGAAAAGTGGTGTCAGCCCTCAGGAAATGGATGTCAGAATGGAATGAGGGTCTTCCCAAGGAATTTTCTGTGTAGTCAGTGAGGAAACTCTGGTGACTGACCAGTGCATGACCCAAGCTCTTACCCATTGGTCCCAGATCAGGGCACTGTCCCAGGCAAGTGAATGTGTTTCAGGAGAGGGGGAGAGTGCTGGGGGGTACAGGGGGTCAGCAGTAATGAGCTAAGCCAGTACAGTACAGCCAGGGGACCAAAGGGCTGTGAGAAAGCTGCCTAAGGCCTGGTGGTTTGCAGGGTCAGGGAGAGGAAGTGTACGATGCCTGGGGGTGAAATACTTGACAGCAAGGTTGATTCAGCAGTGGGGCAGTGATGTGCTGTTATCCTGCAGCCAGTGTGGCAAAATTGCACCAAGGCAGTGTGTGCCCTGCTAGTTTACCTCTCCACATCACTCTCCATTCCCTGCCCACTCCTGTATTTGGCAATGGAGACACTGCCTTTGTTTTGTGCTATGATCTGTGTCCTTTCTTCCAGGTGCCATGATTCTCCAATATCTCCTGCCTGTTGTTAAAGCCCAGACTATTCAGCCCCATATCTAGGGTATATTGTCCACTTTCTTCCCTCCTTTGTTTCACAACCACAGTCCCATTCTGCAGCCCTATTGCTCAGTTCTGTGTGCAGCAGTGTCCCTTGCAGTGCCTACCAAGAGTTTAAAAAAGATCTACTGCCTGAGTTACCTTTAGCTTTTATAAACCAAAAAATGCAAACAGCTTGTAAGCAGCATTCATTACCTTGCACGCCTTCAGCTGCTTATTGGATACACATCCCCCTCCCTCCAGCATCTCTCTCTTTTTTTAATATGTTTTTTTTAATTTGTTTTGATGAATGAGTGACAACCCTGACACCCGATTCGCTGAGATTAATAGAAACGACACAATATTTACGTCGCACCGACGAGCAATTATCCTGCCATCTATCTTTGAGATTATCTTTCTGATTGAAAACTACTCATCCGTGTAATCGGAATTATTTGGAATTAGAAGGGAATTTATGGCCCCTCTCACTCTCCTTCCTATTTGCCTGTCTCCATCCTTCTTCCCCCTTCTTTAAGAGGGATCCTTTCTTACTTTATTCCTTCCATCCTTCCTTCTTTCAGCCTTGTGGATGGACACATGTGCTCTGCTGTACAAGGATAATTGTTTCTGGAGATGAGGGAGACTGGCCCACACTGTGGCCAAGCAGGCACTGGGAACAGTGAGAATGTACTGAGCCTTGGACAGCAGCTGAGGGATGAAAGGCTCTTCAGAAGAAGGCTGGCATGGGAAGTGGATACATGAAGGATGTGAAGCTGTGAAGGCTGAGCAGGCAGCACTGCTGTGACAGAATAACTTGGGGCACGTCACTTATCTTCATTTTCTCTGTTTTACTCTTCCTTCCTTATTTCTCTGTTTTGAAGATGCCTTTCATTGGCCCAGTGCTTGGTAAATGTTCTTCTTGTACATTTGTTTTATCCAAGTATTTTTCTGGAAGTATTTTTCCAGGTCACTCTGTACAGGAGAAGGACCTGTTCTTGCAGGCATCTTCCTGCATATTGTGAACCTTTCTGTAGCTGTTGCTGGTGTTTCTGCTTCTTCAACAGTTCAGGGACTGTTGTCCTCCAGTGTATGTGATGGAGAATGGCAATCTTGCTTCAGTACTGTCCCCCAATACAAAGCTGTCTGTACAGGGCTTCTAGGAAATAGTCTTGCTTATTTGTCATAGCTTTAAGGAGCTGATAGATGGTAAAGGACCCTATATTGTTTTTCTCACTGGGAAGAGCTCTGTCTTTTGCATTTTTTTCAGAAGGACTAGTGTTTCTCACACTTTATTTGATTTTCATTTTTTTCTGGCCTGTGATGCAGAAGAAGCAAGTAGTCATATTGTGTCAGGTCACCTCTAGAGACAGAAGACAACTCTCCCTTGTTGGTGGTTCCAAGGCAGGACAGCAAAATTTTCATATGCTTCCTCTCTTCTCTGGAAGCCCCTCTCTGAGTGCAGTTCTTAATGAAGCATTTACTACCTTTCCCCTCTCCTAGACGAGGACAGGAGTGGGACTATCCTACTATACCTGGAGAAAAAGTCTGCGCTGTAGCTCAATCAGCACTGAGAACTACTCATTCTCTGTAGAATACTTCAAAAACAGTGCTTGGGGTTTTTTTTTTTGCAAATGGTTGTGGCAGAAACAGAGACAGGGAAGTGGATGTCAAGGGAAGTCAAGCAGCAAAGACATTTTAAATGGATACAGTAGCATCTGTGTCCTTTGAGAACCACAGCATGCAAAGGTCCTTGGCTGGTGTGAATCCTGATGGAGAAGAGAGAAGGGAAGCGCTGTAGGTTCACTTCTGAACAAGTGCCATGTGCTAAATAAGAGGCACAGTCTGAGTGCTGAAGGAATTCGGCCTGAACTCAGTTGCAGAGATACCAGCTAACATAGAAGCCCGGCTGCAAAGATGTTTGATACTGAGAACAGTGTAAACAGTTAATAACACAAGGATTTGGAAAAGGAAATGTGCTCGGAGGTACAGTTGCTCCATCAGCTCGAGAGATCTAGGCCCAGATGGGAATCCCAGATCCTTCCACCCAGAAATACCCAATGTTGTTGTTAATTAGTATGGAAATATTTTCCTTTCTTGAGAGAGGGCTGTTGAATTGCCAGCGGGATACTGGGGGGATGGGTGTGTGCATGTGTGGGGTAGCCTATCAAGAAACTATTAATTAGGTTACTTCCCACTGCTGTTGACATGCAGGGGAAGGGGGTTGTTTGTGGGCCAAAATAAAAAGGAAAGAGAAACTGAAAGATTGAGATCAAGAATGGAAAGCATGAGGAAAAAAAAGGAGCTGTGTAGGACAAAGCACACAGGCTGAAAGAGGTATGTGTAAAAAGACATTCCTAAGATTCCCAAAGCAGAGGATGAGAAAAATGAAAAACCAGGATATGGTTAGAATCAAAGGGGGAACTCCTTTGAGACAGCAGCAGCATGGGTTGGACACAGCCACAAAAGGACTGACTGACCCTCTCTTGCCTTGTTACTGGTTTTGTTGTTCATGTTTCCACAAACTTGGCACCACGACTTCCTCATGTCAGAGCAGTGATATTTTATGCCAACTGTCACTATGAAACGGGAGAGAATTTGGATGAGAAACTTCTTTGGTTGTAGATTACCTTCCTTTGCTGTCTGGGTCATTTACCCCCCTTCCTTTGGAATGGGATCTTTATCAGCTTTGATGAATAATCATAAAAATATTCACTGGAATTTCTGCTTGGCTTTCTATGTAATATTCAACCACTTAGTACTTTTATCAAGGTTTTTTTGCAGTCTCTAGTTCTGTACTTCTGGTTCAGCCCTGGGAGAGGGCTGGACACAAGAAAAGCCCAGCAGAAAGAAATAGTGTAGCCCTGTAAGTAGGCAGTAGCTGCTGCATTTGCAGTTCTGAGAGAGTGAAAGAACAAGAAAGAGACAAGAAATATGTATGAGATTATGGGTTAGAATAAGTGAAGGATCTATTCACAGAGGGGAAAGAAAACAGAGCAAGTGGGTTACCTAAAAATATCAGTGCAGGCTCCTGGCTCCCTTGCAGAGGGAAGAAATCAGTGCAGTTGTGATTATTCAGAGAAAGTGTTTTGGGTTTGCAAAGTGGGAGCAATGGAGTGGTAGGACAAAGACATAGAATTGATACCTCATAGGGGACCAACACAGTCCAGATCTATTTATCCTGTGATCTGCCTGTAGAGAATGTAGCTGTCTGCTGCATTTTCTTCCAAGAAACCTGTCTGCTATTGGTACATGCAGAAGATCTATCCATCCTCCTTAGGATAATATGTACAGAAGGAAAACAGTTATCCAGATTGCAGCCTACCATCGCCACTTCAAATCCTTGAGTTCCCTAAGAGATCTAGAGTGAACAGGTGTGGTTTGAAACAGAAAAACTGGTAAAAAGAGTCACTAAATCTGGAAGAATAATTTGGCTTTCAGTTTCAGAGGTTTATGCACAATAGTGACAATTTATCAGCACGTGAAAGAATGCTGTTAGTCCATGCACATCTCGGGGGCCAAGGAAACTGTTAGCCCTAAATCTGCCACCAATTACAGAATCCAGGAGTGCTCATGAGGCCCTTGCCTACTCGCTTCCTATGCTTCATGTAAGGCAGATTAGGGTTGAGGTGGGATGATGCTCATCAGCAAGGAGGGATATGGCAACACAAGAAGAGTGAAGCATGAAAAAGCTGAGCACTGCACAAGTGAGGGCTACTGATTCCACATCCAGCTCTTTTTGGCCTTGGTTCCTTGTGGGTTTCACTGGTCTGTCTGGTTTTGTTTTGTTTTTAAAGAAAATTAAATACAGATATTTGTGTTCCTTAGAAAAACGTCCTGCCAGTTTAATTTGAATTTATTGTTAGGCCTGCTTTTCTAAGGGAATACTGAGTATGTGATTGCACTGGTTAAGTCTGTGTAGCTTTTTAATCTGTTATCTAATTTCAAATGCATTTTGCACCGAGTCAGAGTATGAAAGGTTTTAAGTTCAGACAAGTTTCATGAAATAGGTGACAGGTATAGACCTTATTATTATACCTGAGGGAATGACTGCAGGATGAGCTCATGCTTATTAGAGTCCAGGAAATCCACATGGGACAGGGACTGTCCAAATGCCCCAATTTCAGAAGAGTTCAGTTGAGGCTCACATCTCACTGTGAGTGCATCAGAGGATCCACTGTTTGGTCAGTGTCTCGCAGATTCTCTACTGAATAGTAAGGCATGAGCTTCCTTCTTCTTAGACATTCATAATCCTGCTAATTCATGTGGATTCCCCAGAATTTAGTAAGAGGTGAGTAACAGTGCAGCCTCAGTATAATAGAGTTTAAAATCCAGTCAAACACATCACAGAAAGCTATTGCAAACAAGACATCTTTGTTTCAGAAGAAGACTCTTAAAGATGTTAGGTTGAAGTGCAGATATAAAATTGCTGATGTCTGTACTGACGGTATCTTCTGCCCTCAACTTATGTGTGCCCCAGTTTTCATCAGACTGAGTACTGGTTTCACTGTGATTTTGGATCCCAGTATAGTCAACCTGGTCCAGTTCTGGCATGAATATTACTTTGGTACAACATACTTAGCTCAGCATAGGTTCTTTGGAGAGGTAAGCTGGACTAGCATAAATGTGGTTATAGTTACATAACTTTTTTCAGTGAAATGTTCTTGTAAAATCATTCCTGTGAAGTAGGATAATACATTTGCACAAAAATTATGCAGACCAGGCCTCAAATTACAAAGTGTTTGCAGTAAAGACCACATTTGCATACTTACATATGTGTGGTGCTAAGTATCAAAGGACCACAGGTTCTGAATGGTAATAATAATAGTAATAATAATAATAATAATGCCACCAATAACCAAAAAGTCAATCTGGGGAGTCACCACAGCATGTCTGTAATTAGCTGAAGTAAAAAAATATCGTTTATGAGGCATCTGGAAACATTAAGTCTCAGAGATGAACAGTACCTATGTAGACATCTCTGTTACGGCACAACCTTAATGACATTTTTGGCTGTAAACTTCCTTACTTTTGCCTGCTCTGAACACTAAATAATGGTAATGACTGAAGAGTTTTTGTTTGTAATCTTGCCATTAGGTAGACCACAGAGGCTGTCCATGACTCACCTAACAATGTTTGCAAGGGTAACAGGTAACATTTTGCAAACATAATGTAGCAATGCAGAAGCAGTTTCTCTGCATAGTCTCACACATTCTGAAGAGGGAGCTGAATAAGAGTTTGCATTTAAGGAGAATGTGACTGAAGAAATCACCTTTGAAGGAGGGAATCAAAGAGCAGTTCAGGGCAAGGAACTGCTTCCTTGTTTGCTCTTTGATTAAGCTTTTCTAGAGTGAGTAACAATTTCTCCAAGTTACTGCCAACACTCAGAACAGTAGTAGTTAACACAGAAGACTTGAAAATAATTCTTAAAAACTGGAGTGTTTTGTTAAATGTCATGAGAGAACCACAGAGATTTTGGAAAATATTTTCTGGAGGAATTTGCTAATACTGTCAAGAAATATGAAATGCCCCATGATTACAAAGAGCAGTCCACATGCCTCTAAATTAGTTTTCTGCCTAATGACCAGTAAGAAAATGATTTTTTTTTTTCCAAACATTAACTATTTTCTTTGAAAACTTGAGAAGGAGACATGAAAACATTTCTACAGGTTATATGTTTTCTAACATCCCATCTTTACAAATTTAAAAATGTGAATTGTGTCATCTAATAAAGTGGCAACAAGAAATTTCTGTGGGAGAATGGCACATATGTAGCTCAACAGCTTTGCAGAACAGGCTTCCAAAGAGAAGAAAGTAGTCTGTCCTTCAAGTTTCCATGGGGTTTCACCACGTAAATGAATCCTAGGGTCTCATGGCAAGGCGCATAACATATTAAAGAAAGAGAGGTTCTGTTCTTGTCTATATTACTTAAGGTGTATTAACTTAGTGATAACTCAGCCTAGATACAATCTTATGGTGCTTTGCATTTGAATTAATGTAGCCTGGATCTCATCTGGATATAAAGTCCAAATGAGTGAGGTTGTCTTTCTGCTGAAATCCAAACCAGCTTGTTAGGAGCATGCTCAAATAACTCTATATAGCTTTGTTTTGCTAGTGTACCTTTTTTTGCTGGGTGGCATAAAAACAGGACTTCTCCTGGAGTTCCTGTTACCTGGCAGCAAAGTGATACTGCTGCCCAGCCTCGAAAACATGCACGAGGCAGAATCCAACACTTCTGGCACAGAGTTTTTTGTTTCACAGAGATCATAAAGGAAGGTTGTGATTTCACAGTGGTTTTTTTTCCCCAAGCTTGTAAGCACAGGGTAGTTGTGTGGTACATGATGTGTTAGGAAAGAAGTTGCTATGGGTGCTTTAGAGCTTCCTCCCGGTGCTCAGTGAGCAGTCGCAGCAAGGTGGTATGTGAGTGTGTGAGGCCATGCCCATGACACATTCCTTAAGGGAGGGAACAGAAGAGGAGCTGGGCCTCACCTCCCAACAGCAGCAGGGCCCAAGGCAGAAGCAATGGAAGGGACTGGTTATTCCAGGTGAGGACAGGTCCAGGTGTGGCAAGAGCACAGACTAAAGCAACAGCAAGGGACTGAGTAACCAAATATCGGCATCTGGAACACGGGCTCGACAGAAACCTTCCTCAAGCAGCTCTTTCCAAGGGGCTTTGGGTAAATCCACTTGAAGTTAAGAATTTGACAGATTTCCTTTTTCCCTTCTCACTGATAAGCCTTGGTGAATGCGACATCTTTTTACAGGGTGTAGGTGGGGGGTCGGGAGGAGGAGGGGAGTATGGAGTGCAATATAGCTTGCTATGGACTGTGCTATGCCTGATCTCCAGCTCAGGTTCCAGCAGCTTTGAAAATCTGTGATGAACTGCAGGACAGCCTTGTGCCCAGAAGTGGCCCACAGCACTCCCAGGAGCACAGAAGGGGCAGGAGGAGGGGGAAGAAGGCCACAGAGGCATTACAAGAGGGATGGTCTCTGTGGCACAGGTCAAAATTGTCTGCAGAGAAAGTGTTGCCATTTTGGCTCTTTCTCAGCCTCACATTCTGTTGGCTGGCAGCACATGTCTCTTCTGGGCTGAGGGAACAGCTGTGGTGCACTTGTCTGAGCACCTGGCACCTTATCCTGGTACCTGCTGGCACTGCCACCTCTCTGCTGGGCCCATGTGTGTGTCCCTTCCTTCACATTCTCTCAGCATAAAGCATCCTCAGACCAAATCCCAAGTGACTGAAATAAGCAGTAAAGCTCTGCAGCTGCACAGAGTTCCCCTGCAGCTTGTCCCTTCTGTGTGCTCTAGCCTTGCTCCTTCATTGGGGATGAACTCCATGCTGAGTAGCTGAATTTCTGGCTGCCTGGAGAGTAAAGCAATCTGTTGTGAATCTCTTCCTTCTTGTACATATGGGCAACTACATTTAAAGAAAAGGCTCTTACCATTTTCCTCTTCCCTCTCTCCAGAGGGAATGCTCTGCGTTTTGAGGTGCTCCAGGCTGCAGAACAGGAAGGGTCCAGGCTGGGAGAGCTTTCAGAGCTGACTGGCAACAGTGAGATGAAAAATGACTTGAGGTGATGGAATGAGGGGGCAACAGAATTGCAGTGAAGAGGAAGAAACCACATCACTTACTGCTAAGAGGAAGCTGAGCCAAAGTTCAGGAGAACTTGCTATGGTTAGCCTAAAGAAAGAAAGAGAGACAAGGGAGAGAACGATACTGCCTGAGTCTATACCTGTTCAACATTTTAAAAGGGCTTAGAGCTCTCTGCCAAAGGCCTGGCAGCCAGATATATAGTGGGCTCAGAAGTGGATTGAGATGGCACAGAGCTCAAAGGTTTCAGTTGGAAATGCAGATTCCTGCTCCCCTAGAGGTGCAAGGGAGCCTTGTTGTAGCTTTATGTACTGGGGTGATTTCTGGCGGGGGTAATGCTTAGCCAGCCATTTTTTGTTTGATTTACCCACAGTGAGGGAGTGTATTATGGTGGCAGAATGTCACTGCCAGCAAGGGGATTGAGGCAAGGTGTCTACATACACTTTGCTGTGTCTGTGGGAGTCATGTGTGCCCCCAGGTGCCTCTAAACACAATTGTTTCATTTCTTCATCAGTCAGGTAGGGGTTTGGTGTGATCTGTGTGGGAGAATAGTCTCTCCCATAATATCAAGACAGTTTCTCATACTGCTGTTTTTGGTTGCCTATCTTTGCCTACCTGTCCTTGTGGCATATCCAGCCTGGCACAAAAGCCCTAGCAACATCACCCAGAGATCACCTGGCCAGGAGCACTTGCTTGACCAGATCTTGGGTACAGAAGGAGAGCTATTGAAGGAGGCAGATTTTTCTCTCCATTGTGACACACCGGGGCAGGCTGACCTTAGCCAGCTGCAAGCTGCAGTTCCTTCAGGAAATATCCACCTGCTGTACCATGTCCTCAGCAGGGGCATGGGGGGGACTGTCTGCTTCAGTACCTCGATTGCCTCCTCTCTCCTGCTCTGACCTGAGTGCCTGTGGAGCCGTTTCTCACTCCTCACTGCCTGTGCAGTGTTTTTTGCCCTTTCTTAAACATGTTTTCCCCTGGGCACCACCGTCTTGGCCAAGGGGCTCAGCTGTGCCCTGTATTGGGCAGGTTGGAGCCGTTTGGGAAAGGCTGTATTAGGCATGGGACAGCCCTGGCCTCTCCTCAGTAAGGCTGCCCTGCAGCCACGCCACAGCCAACACCTGGCCACAGACACCTGGTGTGGATATGCTGAATGACACTTGGCTGGTAGCATTTGGTCATGGGTAAGAGCTGCACCTTCTTCTTAGACTGATGAGAGTCCCACCCCCAGGGCAGAGATGAGGGCTCTTTCTGACACAATTAATGTGGCTGGGAGGTCAGGCAGGAATGAGATCAGTGGTGTTGGTTTGGAGTGGACTCAAGTAGGACTAGGTGCAGAATTAGTCCTTCCTCACTTTAGAAGCTGTAGAATTTCCACAGCACCTCACTTTCTTTTGAGAGCTCTGCTGAGTTGTGCCAGCCTGATGTCATGTCCGTAGTGGAAATGGGGGCAGGTGAAACCCCTCAGCTAGCATGAAGAAGATTTCTCCTGGAAAAGCTTATTCTTCTTCTGGGTGTCTGCAGGCAGAATATCCTCTTCCTCTGAGGAACTTCATCAGTTATTTCCCATAATTTTTATTTTTAAAAATTTACCTTTTAATCAAGCAAGACACACAAAGAGTATGGAGCCTTTCCCTGGAGGGAAGAGAGAGTCCCTGACACACAAATTTGGAAAATGGTGATGCTTTTTCAAGGGAGCTGAGCTAACAATCTGACTGTAAGGAGTTTAGATCTGGAACCAGACATCATGGTTAGGCCAGTCTGTGGTTATAATGTAGTTGTTTGAGTTTTGTAGAAGTTCATGGAATCTGAACTAAGAACAAAACAAAAATCCAAGGGGAAGCTGTTTCTGGCAATCCTGCTCTTCATTTGATCTGGCACCAGAGCTGGCTTAAATCTCACTTTGTCCTCCTTCTCCTGATATCCGAATTGGTACCAGCACTATTGTGACCATGCTTCCTCTCCCTCCCCACCACGCCAAGGTCACTGAGAACATGAAACACTATCTCTTGCCTGAAGCCAACCATAGTAGGCTGCCGGGCTGCTTTGAGATTTGTCTGAGTGCGCAGCTAATGCCCTGCCAGCACAGGACTTGCTGGTGCTAAACAAGGTCCTCAGCAAGTGGTACAACAACAGTGATGAGTTTCTGCAAAGCATCTGCAGCAAATGGAAAGTGCAGAAGGCGCTTGCCCCAAAGATGGAAGAGGATGGTGGTGGTTTCCAGTGAGTTGATATCGTGGCTGCATAATTTAGGCAGGAGGACATCCAAGAATCCTTATTCTAATTTTTTTTTTTAAATTTTTTTTTCATGAATGTTAACACAGAAGCCATTTTTGGCAAAGGCTGTATAGTAGGAGTGAAAGTTTAGAATGGATCTAAGTGAGATAAGGGTAGAAGAGACTGTATTATCATACTGTGTGTGATAGACTGACAAAGGCTGTGTATTTAAATGTAATGCAGCATATGATTGTCCTAGTGCTTGCAGGTTTTAGTTAAATCCTCACAGATTTTATTTCTGTGGGTACATGTAGATCTGAATGCTTGCTCTGGATAGTTTCTGAACACACTCTGGTATGTGTTCTGTTGCTCAGGCCAAGCTATTTTTCATTAGTGCATTGTTATTACTGGTAGACTCAGAAAAACGATGGAGAGGAGCATTCTTCTGTGCTTGCTCTTATTCTTCTTCAAGCCAATGGCATAACCTCTGCTTAAGCAGCCACAGATGGTGCCTCTCTGAAGTCTAATTCTACAAATAGCTGTGTCAGGTGAAGACTTTTCTCTGCCCACAGGTCTGAAAATGAAAGAATGGATTTGGATGCTGCCTAATCCAGGAAAGTTCCTTAGTCCTAGCCTGATGTGCTTTACTGGTATCTATTCAGAAAGTTTGCGTATTCCCTGCTGCCAAAGAGCTGTTAGAGTCCTAATCTCCAGCTGGCCAGCAGCTACATCTTTAGGCCAGGTGCTAACATCTTTAGCCAGCTTAATGGTTAAAACTGGTAGGGGGCTTCGGTTAAAATCTCAGTCATTTTTACATTCCTGAAAAATAGCAAAATATATAGGAACTAAAGAAGAAGCAAAGTTTACAAGAGTATTAACAGAACAGTGTGACTTCCCTTGCTGATGACAGAGACTTGACATGGCAACATGGCATGAACCATCCTGGAGGGTACATTCAAAAACTGGATGCAAACATATGAATTTTGTGTTCAATGTGTGCAAGAAAAATGCCCTGCTATGGCTGTTGGTTGCACAGAAAGGGAATATTGAAGCAGTATGAAGTTTATGGCATTAAAATCAAATAAGGAATTAAAAAACACTAATCTTGCAATAATATCAGCATTTCCGTCTTGAGCAATTGCTGTTTTTCAGACTATTTTGTATCAAAATGCATAGTATATTTAACTTCCTATTAGATCTGAGAGTCATACTATATGTGCCAAACATCCAGAAGAAAGTTTCTACTCAAACTTTTTCATTCTTTTATCTTTTACTTCTTGTCTTGTATTTTTCACAATCTTGGAACAGGTTTGTTGGGTTTTTTTCATTAATTTCCTTTACATTAAAAAAAATAATTTTTAGAACTTTTTGGTGTGTAAGTAGTCCCTGTTTGAAATCTGTGCAATTCACACCTCACTAAATCCAGCCGGGCACAAATGCAGCTGTTTAGAAATTTTGGGTTTGTGAGGCTTTTTCAAAGTAGCATGACTGATGAAGAAACTTTTCATTGTGTGTTATAATTATTCTTCATAGTTTGTGGCTAGCCTTGGAAATTGCAAAGCTGACTTTCAGTTTATCTTTTAATACTTGTATTCATACCTGCATTTCCTGATATAAAAGCAGCAGTGACTTTGAGCTCTAAACTTATGACATGTAAATCAGATTTGCACCAAAGCATCTTGAGGCACACAGGAGAAGAGAGAAAGATTATCTGTATGGTTTAATGTATGGGTGGAGGCAATTTGAAGATTACATTGATTGGACTAGTACTTTCAAGCTTCGACTCTTTTTGCTTTGACCCTATCTAAAAAAAAAAAAGGTATCTGTAGATTTTTATTTATTTTGTCTTTAAAAGGAAAGTATATTTTGCATTCCTTCATAATAGCTTGCATGCAGCTGAGCAAATTCTGCCCAGATTTATACGTGCAAGACTCAAACTCTGTGTCTGAAGGAAATTAAACACTGAAATTTTACCTCCACTATAGAATTGAGGATCTGAGATTGAAATACAGGTGCATAATCAAAGTGGCCCTAGCAAGAAGCATTTTAAAAAATACCTTCCCAAGCAACAAGTAGAAAACACTGCAAAACTGCACTTGCACTTTACAATGGGTAAAGGGTACCTCAAGGGTACCTCAGGGATACCTTGTACTTGGGTATCTCAAGGAAAGGGGTGAGCCTTTCTGGAGTCTACAAGTCGCTAATGTTTATATTTTTGTTTTTGTTTTTGTTTTTAATATATCTGAAGGTGTATTTGAAATCTTCTGGCTTTCTTTTTGCAGCGTTTTGAGTGGGCATTCAGTCTAATGGCATCTGCTCTTGGATTCTTTCCCTGCCTCGCCCTGAGTCTGGAGTCTGGAGTTAAGTGGTGTTTGTGCACAAGAGTGCTGGCAGTGGGGGTGAGGAACTTGTGTTTGAAGTTTTATCTAAAGCAGATCTTCTCTGGATTGCTGGGTACCCCACTGGGGTGCAATTAAAGCCATACATCCTGCTGTCTAAAGGCAGAGAGGAAGGATGGAGGAATGCTGACTCCATTCAAAGTTCATTCATACTAGTTAACTGTGGCATGCTGTCAAGACCTCCTGCCTTCACCCTTCAAGCAGAAAGTGGAAGAATGGAGTACTAGTGTATGCCCAGGGCTTCTTCTGCTGTGTAGGTACAGGATGCTAGTGATAATACTGGACATGGACCAAAGAACTGAATAGAACTTCCTAGCTACCTGCTTGAGATGTGCCCAAAAAGTCCTTGTAATTTAGACTACATCATGGGTTTTCCCACCAGAACATCAGTTTAGCCCATGACAATGTAAGGGGGCAGGGATGATGCTTTTCCATTTGACACAAAGATTGACAGAATAGTATTTAGATGTCAGCAATATGTAACAGCAAAGAACAGTCTAACAGTTAAAGCTGAGTTTTTCAAAAGTGACTTCTGGATTTAGGTTTTGGGACCTTGATCTGCCTTCAACTGCTATGCCTCAGCTTTGATTATTCTGTGTACTGAGTGTCTAAAATTCCTTCTGATGGCAATGGGTAGTGTAAAAGGTTTTACAGCTCTTTGTTTTAAAGCCCAAAATATCTTGTACTAGCCAGACCAAATGAGAGGGCAAAAATTAAATTTTTCTTTGTTTATCAGGTAATTTTTTATATGAGATCTGATTCAATTAGGTGAAGGACCAGAATCCAGCAGACAATTGAGGGTGTGTTTCTATGCTGGAGCTCAGCCTGTCAGATACTTTTTTCATCCTCTTCATTTGTAGGTCTTCATCTGTAGATATCAAAGTGCTTTAAAGCACAGTGTTAAGTATTGTTATCTCTGTTTTTTTAAAGCTGAGGGATGTGCAGCTGTGGTAAAGTGACAAGCCACACTACACACAGGACTGTAGCTCAACTGAGGAAAATGACTAACTGTCATGAGTCTTTGCCCAGTACTTCATCAGACCCCTCTCCAGCAAAACCAGCATTTTTTAAAAAAAAACTCCTTGACTAAATCCTACCAGCTTAGACACAAAGGACACTGACACGAAGTGAATTAAGCATGCAGTAGGATTTGGCCAAAAAAGAGGAAATTACTGTATCTTCCTATATTATGAATAGCTGAAATTGAATGAGACCTTGGCTCTGATGTGGTGGGTCCTTGCCTTGATTTGGGATAGCTGCTCTTGTTGCATTAACTTTCTTTACTCCAGTAACAGCAGCAGCTGCAGTGTGGTGTAGACATGCCTAAACTAGCTTAAATAGTTCAGGTACTGCTAGCCACTGAGCCAAAGAACCAATGGAGTTCAGCATGGGCTTGATGCCTGAGGATTTTATCCTGCTCTTTATGAGTTTAGCATTTCTTTACCATCTCAGCACAAGCAAGCCTAGCAATATGTTGAAAAGAAGGCTGGAGGGTCTGGTACCCTGTCTGCACTAGTGCTTTTTCCAGCAGAAGTGAGCGTGGGGCTGCTAGGGTTGATTGTAGGAGATGTTGCCAAAGACAGCAGTGTCATGAAGGCTGTTTTGCTTCTCCCTGCCTACTATTCTCCCTCTTCTTCCCCACTCTTCCACTGGTCTTCATCATTAGCTGCCTTGCCTCAGTATATGTGTGCTTTGAAGCTCCCCTGTCATTAAGGTTCTACTGGAGATCATGAATATCTAGGAGCTGGAGAAGGCTTGGAGAAACAGCTGCCTGCTGGAAGGATTACTGGCCTTGCCTGACTGTGGCTCTAACAGGAGACTGTAGGGACTAAATATGGGTAAATCCAGGACCATTAACCCTGTGTCAAGTAATGAGGATCAGACCAGAAGCATTTGTGACGTTTTCTCTCAAGTCACTCTCCAGATAGTGGGCTCCCTGCTCAGCCTCTGTAAGAGAGCTTTACTGATATCTGTAACTCATCACTTTCTCCTGGCAGCCGACGACTTAAGCAGAACTGAGGGATCAGGTCTTTGAGAGCAAAGTAACTTCTGCTGAGTCAATAGGGAGGTACCATCACTGCCCTCAGTTTTGTTTGTGGGAACAGCCTCATCAAATAGTGTTTGTGGGCAGAGACCCTAAGTAGGCTGCCGAGCTGTTAAATTGCCGACCTACCCACTAGTTTATTCCACAGCAGAAATACAAGCATGCCTGGACCAACCCCCAGAACTCAACTCTGAACTCCTCTCTCATTCTGTCAGAATTCCCAGCTTGTTTTGAAAATGGCATTTATTTTTTTGAAATTGCAGAAGAGTTGGATGCAGTCTGCTAGTTGTGTTTTGCCTCTTCTTCTTTGTGCAGTGAATTTTGTTCATTTGCTTTACATGCCTCAAGTTGCTGTAATGCTGCTGGGAAAGTAATTGCCTTGCACTTTCTCTTTCTGATGCCCACGGGTGACTGTGGGGGACTCCTCCCTGGGCACAGTGCAGAGTTAAAAGCCCAGCTTTTGCTGCCTTGCTTAAGACCTGGTTATTTCTTTTCTTTCTTTTTTTTTTTTTTCCTTCTTCT
>WBMY01016200.1:1192430-1233274 GCA_013397315.1 Donacobius atricapilla
CCCCTCCCCCACCCTCGTTTACCATACATTTTCACAGAAATCTGAGCATTCCCAAAGAAGTCTTACACGTATAAAGCTATAAAAGATTCAGTCTTAAGAATTTGTTTGGACTATTCCATAGTTGTGTCCACATTATTGCTGGACTTTATCCTTCCCTTTCAACCACGTGTGAGTATTTTGCCCTTTTACCTGCTCTATCTTTTTATTACTGCTTTAGAAAAAAAATAACCAAGCACCTACTGTCCTGTGGTATAATGATCAATGCTTTATAGGACTGCTTTTATTTGGAGGGAAGGAGTTACCTGTGGTTAAAGGGAAGACCATTGCATTATGTAATAGAAAGTGTTTGTTATTTGGTTTCTGCTTCACTAATGATTCACATTTTGTGGAGTACCTATCAATCTCTGAACTGTCTTACTGTACATATGCTGTTGCATGAATTTTTTTATTCATTAAAAAACCCAACAAACATCCTTTATTTCATCCCAGTTTATTTGTTTCTTTGACTGCAAAGTAATGATTGACATGCAGATTCTCTTTTCCACGCCTCTCCTTTCATTGCTGAGTGTGACATCTCTTGGGAATTATAAATAAAACCTGTGCCAAATCTGCTACACAGGTGTCTGGAGTACAGCATGCTCAGGTGTCTCGCTGTAAATCCCTGAGAATATGAAGTAAACACAAGCAGGATAAAAATACTCTTCCTGAAACAATTCTGTGTTTTGAAGGGCCTTCTGCATAAACTCCCTAAAGCCAGCAGCCAGTTATTAAAGACTGTGCAGCTATCCCTCTCTTACTTTTTTTATCACTTTACCTGTACATCTGTCCATCTATTTCTCATCTATTTTTACATTTCATTATGCTGTGCTTGCTCTCCAGCTCTCTTCTTTTCCTTTCCTGAAGACACATTTCTATCTGGCACAGAAAATAAACTCAGATTTCGGGTAGTTATGTTAATCTAATTCAATCCTCTGTGGGCTAGGAGTGAAATTCTAATAGTGGAGCTGTTGAGGGCTTTTTTGTTAATGGCTTGGGGATTACATTGAGTTAAAGGCTCATTTCCTAATCAAACAGAGAGGGAGAGAGTGACTCCGAATATTTATGAGTCTCCCAGCGCGAGTTAAACATTGAACTCCACAAGCAGGATTTCAGTGCTGCAAGAAAGAGTTAAAACCCCTCAGGGCTGCTGTGGAGTGGGGAAAAAAAGAAAAAAAAAGGAAACCAGTTAAGCCATCAGCATTTTCAACTGCTGTATAACTTCAGTTTGAGAGAAAATAATCATCTCACGAGCTAAAATGGAAACCGTAGCAAGATATTTAAAACAAAGTCAAGTGATGCTTCAAAAAGGCTCTTCTTCAGTGAAGCAGGATGCACGCAGCCATCTAACAGAATCTGCAAATAAATACTCTTCTAAATGAGGATTGGAGGGTGGGTTGCCTTTTTATTATTAATGCCTGGAAGACACAATTTAATTATTTAATGCTTTTTTGTTTGTTTGTTTCTGTTTAACTCTTGGGTCACCTTTTCTTTAAAAAAGAAAAAAAAACGTAGTATGGATGGGTCAGTATCTAAATTGTCCTACTTCTGTTCTGTAGACTGGTACCTTTTGAGGCATTTTTTCTGTCCTTCAGTTTAGCTGGAGTCCTGCATCAAACAGTCTAGTTGAAGAACTGTATTTGCTGTGACAGGAATGATTGACCAAATTAATGCCTGATTGCTTTTGTGATGAGTTCATCATACATGCGTGGGCAGCTTGAGTAGACCTTTCTGTTACTGGAAAAGAGCAGGTCTGCCTGCCTGCCTGCAGCAAGCCCCAGACCTCTGTGTTGCTAGGGCCTGGTACGTTGTGAACTAGCCAGCAGTAAGCTTGTTTTGCTCTAAGCTGGGACTTCGAAAATTTGTCTGCAGCAGGTGAGCTGCACAAAATCAAGACTGTGCCATGATCCTATCTCTCTTCTGAAAAGAGGTCCTGGAAAGGAATGGGGACAGAAACCTCTTGTTTTCTGGCACACGGCCAAGCTGTATCTCTGTGTTCCTCAGTTTCCCTGTTTGTAAAATGATATGTGACTGCCATCAAAATAACTCCAAGATCTACGAAGAACAATCTTCTATAAATCCCAAGTGGCTGATTTGCACATGGGAAAAACTGCAAATCACTGACACAGGTGCATAATTGAAAACAAGAGAGTTTGTGCTGGGAACAAGAGTTGCCCCCCTTCACTTTATTTGTTGTTGTTTGGTAGGGGTTTTGGTTTGTTTGGTTGCAGTTTTTTTAATACATTTTGTACTAGTCACCAATAAGGTTTTCTAATTTTGGCATAACAAGCAAATAGAAGAGTAACTTACTTCTTGTGGAACATTCAGTGGTGTTCTTCTATACACTAGGTCTGAGTATAGACTTAGTGACCCTTGCTGAGATGAAGCTCCAGGTTTATCAATCAAAAGTGGTAAACTATGGCTAAAAAAGTAAGTCACTATTTCATCTGGAGCCATGTGTATCAGTGGTCATCCTGTATGCACCAAACTTGGCATTTTTGCTGACACGTCTATCTGGATGTAGCACCTTGAGGTAAGATTTGGCATCTTGCCCTAGTTTTAAAATTATTTAAAACTGCGACCTGATGTGAATGCCTGAGGCCGTTTCTCTCTGTGCTCTGTGCCTGGACCTACTGAGGAGAGCACCATCAGCTGCCGTGTACTTTATTAAATGCATTTGAAATACATAATAATTTTGTTCTTTCCCTCTAATCACTGGAATCTACTGCAGATCACTTTGAAACAGAAGCTTTCTGTGTCTGAGTTGAAAACTGTGTAACTTCTTTTTTCCTGCCTTTTCTTTCCCATTGCAGTTGTCTTTCTTTTTGCCTCAACCTTTTCTTCTCCTGCACTTTTCTGCTGTGGCCAGTTTATACTTAGATTAACAGTTTATACTTAGATTTTTCCCTGCTGACATTTCAGGTAAAATACACTTCTTTCTCCTCTCCTTGTCCTTTCCAGTGCTATGCTGAATCTTATGAATGACTTGCTTCTGTTTACCCTGAAGGTGGCTGCATTTCAGTGAAGCTTTGCCTGGCATATATACAGTTTATGAAGAACTGGGAAACCGAAAAGTGTTCTTCAACTTTCCCAAGAAAGCTACTGTGTTCTTGCATGCTGCAAGTGCTTAAAAAACATAGTAGAATAGGAATTTCAAGGAAGGAAATACTTCAGCTCTAAAATTTTAGAGCACATGGTTTAGTTGACATGATGTCTTCAAAGTAGCAACAGTTTTAAAGTTTTGGCACTCTTGAAAATCTCTAGAAAAAGTGCTGCACTTTTAGGAGAAATTGGTTTTTTTAGAGGGATGAATCTTGCAACTAAATCTTGCTGTTTGGATACTGGAGAGCATATGCCCAGCATATACAAGAAGGAAGCATAAATGGCTATTTTTATTCATTAAGGAGTTGATGCCCTTTTCTTTCCCTCAACCATGTGAGATGTGAATGATCCTGCTCACAAGAGTTTCACGCTGCTCTCAGGATGGATTCTCTTTTTCTTCATAATTGTGTTTGCTGGATCAGCAGGAAATATACTCCACAAGTTCTTTCCCCAGTCTTCTGTGATCACCTCTTTGTAGCAGGCCTGAACAAATGACTGGTATGATGACTGTGTAATAAAACAGGCATTTAATCGACATCCCCCTAAAGCTCATAGCACCTAGAGGGAAACTTGGGTGAGAAGAGTGTGTCTGCCACTGGGCTTGCCTTTCTTTTTGTTTGCTTTTTTTATTCATCCTTAGACCATTTTTCCCCCCCACAGGTTTCCTGGGCTTTTTAAATTGCAGTTATTGTCACTGGCAGATTTTTCTACTTCTTCCCCTTAAATAATAAGTTCTTTCCTGTTGCATTATGTCCCCATGGCCTGGTACATGGGATTTCAACCTTTCCCTGTTGATGATGTTAACCCAAGTAGATTGGTGAAGAGCTCATGTGAATAGGATTTTCTCAGTCATACTTTTTTTGATCTACAGTCAGTAGCACTGAGAGTGTGGCAACACTCAAGTTATAAATATTGGTGAATGCTATCTTTGCATGGGAGAGGGAGACAAGGATTTTCTGAGTGCAGCATTGGCTAGGAAGAGATTACTTGCATCAGCATCCTCTCTAATGCTCAGAAAGACATTTCAGGAGCCTATCTCAAGTCCCACTGCTTTTTAGGTGGAAACTGCTGTGTACAGCTTTAAACATGTTCATGCCAATCTTTAGACCAAGCTGTTTGTATCACTGTTGTTATTCAGTTCTAGCTCTTACAGGCTTCCTGTTCAGTTCAAGATGAACCTCTTCACTGGTGCATTGTGTTTGCCCATCTCTTAACTGAGTTCCTGCTTCCCCATTTTCGCTTGTCTACGGAGAATTGCATGATCCCAGCAAAACGCTTTGTGTTACTGCAGGCTTTGAGTACAGTCCTGTTTTGCGCCCCGTAATCTCTATTCCCTTTTTCACATTGCAGATAATCACATGATTCTTCCATTCTTCCTGAGCTTTCCTCCCATCCTTCTTACTCTCTTTTTGCTACATAGGATTGGACCTCACTTCTGCATGTCTCTAATAGGCTCTACTCTTGTAATCTCTGTAATGACTGTTCATGCCATCTACTGCCTAGGCAGCCCTTTCTTTGAGTGTCAACTGGTGCTCTGGGACTGCCTTATACTCCCTGCACAGAGACGTAGTTGGGGATAGAGAGCTACAGTTTATTTGGGCCCTCTGTCCTGTACAAAGAAATCAGACATGAGGGTGCCTCCATGTGCTTCAAGTATATATAGACATGTTACCACTGTGCTGAAGTGATGGGCCATACCTCTTGGTAATACCATGTTGACCTGGGTACAGCAGTTCTAGCTCTGTAATCTCTCCTGGCACATGGGTTTGGGAAATGTGTGTTTAAGGAGGATGGAATTAATAAGGCTGCTGCTATGTTTGTGAAGAGTTAAATGATGGGGGATGAGAGTCACAGCTTCTCCTGGGGAATAAGGACTAGCCAGAAGAATTGATTGTCTTGGCTTATTGATCCTTTAGGAAACAGCACTGAAGTGATAATGCTGTTCCTGCCACTTTGAGGCACTTTGTACCAGCAACAACCTCTGTTTACCTAAGGTAGTGCAAAGGAAGAGCTGCACTGATGCTAACTCATTCCAGAAAAAAGCCATGCTAGACATGTTGAGTTTGCCACTTATCTGTCCGCTCTCAGGGAGATGTGACTGAGCAGAGGTAGCTCAGAACATGTTTGTATTTTATAGTGTTTAATGATGATTGGCTGCAAATGGTAGCTTATGAATTGCTGAATTGCCATACTGAGTCTTTGCTGGCAGTGTCTTGGTCTGAAGCATCGATTGGACTAGATGGTCTTCAAGGTCCCTTCCAACATAAACTGTTCTGTGATTCTACAAAGCCTCAGGCTGTCATGTCACAGGATATCCATCTCTCCCATCCCTTTCCTTCCCTTCGCCTTTCTGGTCAATTGGCAGTCACCACTCAGTTGGTCTTGCTTGTAAGTTGAACCACGGTGGTCAAAGTGCGTTTTGTCCTGTGATCCCAATGCCAGCTCCTAGCCAGGAACCAGCCCACTTCTGTGGGCTGATGGGAAGCAGATGATGAGACAGCCTACCTCCTTTGCACTGTAGCACCAAACCTGCCCTGAGAAGTCAGATATTTCTTTCTGGCCTCAGGATGGCAGAAGGAAAAACACCCACCTGCTGCAGGAGCAGTGCTTTTTGTCACTCAGCTACACCACCCCTGTGGGTGTCCAAAACTTGTTCAAGGAGCACAGCACTGCAGAATGTCAGCTCTGAGCATTTGTTGGGTGCTTCTACAATCATGAGCCTGTGAGAAGTGGAGGCCCTGACTGTGTCTGTGCTCTCAGTTGTCCTTGTAGCACAGTGGGCTGGGGAAGTCCTTGCATTGTTGCCCCTGAGGCATCAGTTGCAAGCAGCTGATGAACTGGGCTTGGCTCACACTATTAGCTGGACCACTGCTGATAACTACAAGTTCTGGGCTCTCACCTGTAGAAATAAATGAACAGATTGCTCATGATGCTCCCTATCTCCTTTTGTCTCTGCTTTGTACTTCAACATGCTTTCCACTATTTCTCTTTTTGGATGTGTTGTGTTTTGAGAAATCTCAGGTCCGTTTCTGCAGCTTCCCATAGCGAGGTCAGAAGACCAAGAAATCTTGGGACCATTTGGAGCATGTTGCAAAATCCTTCACAAAGCTAGGAGGGCCAAAAGGCTATTGTGAAATGCTTCTTTGTTGAGTCAGGCCAGCTTATATATAGAGATATGCAAATAAAGTACAGAGCCATTTAATTACCCTGCATATCATTTCTATACTTCATCCTCTTTGATGTTGCCAACAACTTTATTGCAGCACTTGATGTTTGACTTTACATCTCAGCCATGTGAAACAAGATGATGAGAAAAATTGCAGGTTTTTTTAAAGAAGAAAAGTCTATACCGCAGGGTTTCAGGGAACAACTAAAAAGCAATGCCAGTTATAGTCTTAAAAAAAAAAAAAAAGAGATGATATTAATAACCACCAATGCATAATGGAATATATAATTATGTTTATTTTGGGACTTGATCAGTAGCTGAACATTCGAGGCTCACAATAATGAATTTAATATAGCATGCAACATATGTTATGTAATGTAAAATTATCTACTACTTAATAAATCTCATGCTGTGACTGTTCTACTTCTTAACTAGTTCTCAGGCTATAGCGACGAGTTCTACTGGCAGCTTTGGATATTGCTTCTGTTTTGCTCTTATTGTTTGTATCATGACACATTCCCTACAGCTGCTGCTGCATTTAGCCATGAGACAGCTTCAGTCTGAAAGAGCTTCCAGTTTGATTCAAAACAAGAGACTGCTAGGGGTAGAGTCAGTCATGAAGTCTGTGGCTACAAGAAAGGTGAGGGCAACTGAGATAGGAATTTGTGGTAATGTATTGCTGAAAGTGTGGCTTCTTGGGAGTACAGGTGGCTTTGCTTGATATGGACTTAACAAAAAGATACCAAGAAGAGAATAGGTCTATATTTTCCTGTATAACGCTTGTCTAATTCTTTACTTTGCAAAATTAGCACCTCCACTTTCTTAGCTAAGAAGAGACCTCTGCTAAGTGTTCTCAGTATCTTTACATACACGCATCTGTTCCTTACTTTTTTCAATGAGGTAGTAATCTTTCTCTTTAAAAAGAAGTGCTTTAAACAAAACAAATGAAATACCATATCACATAAAATAATCCTGTGGTTTTTTCTGTGTCATTCAGTGACAAAGTAATGGATGGATTCAAAAACATATTCCCATAAAGGCATTTATTGGACATGTGGACTCATTAGTGACAAGTACATGTTATGGTCTAGAGGGAGCTGTCTAAGCCACAGCATGCCAACATACTGATTATGAGGTCTGCAGAGGTCCAACAAAGTTAAGAACAGGGGAAAAACTCTTATAGTCTTTCCCTGAGCACATGTTGGTGTTTGATATCAGAGATAGAATATGGGACTAAGTCACATCTTAACTTGACCTGGGGTAGCTCTGCTTATAAATTTTCTTGCAACTGGATTCAGTGTCATCACTTTCTGCAGTTAGTTGTTTATATGATACTCTGTTACAGATATGTAGAATCTGTATTTTGGGTTATCCGATCTTGTTTACCTTGAATGTTTTTCTCCTGCTATAGGTGGTGTTTCTAAAGCTGCTGAAGTCCCTAGTGTAGAAAAGCTGTGCCAATTTGAAAGTAGCAGTGAAGAGAAGATTGCAGCCATGGATCAAGACTGAGCTAAGCAGAAATGAGTCTTCCTGAATTGACTCTTTCTGTATAGTACTGTGTTCTTTCCCACTGACTGTGTGGTTCTTGGAGTAACATTTTTGGGGCAGAAGTGAAGCCCAAGGGAAAGAGGCAGTGGGTTAGAGGACCCTTGGAGGTATTTATTATGCAGCAGCTGGGAGTTTGTTTCGATGTATCCTTCGCTCTGTAAGGCTGAGCCCTGCAGAAGGTTTAGTCACCTGATGGGTTTTGGTTTGGCGGCATGGTGAGGCAGAGAAACTTTGCCTTGCTGTATCATCAGCTGGAGAAGGTTTCTTGAAGCAGACAGTCACTACATTAGAACAGCCAGCAGCAGGGCTTTTGTCTTGCTGGTACTTGTTCCTTGTAACTTTGTCAATGGCTTCTGGCTTCGACTTTCCCATCTGTGATGGAGAGGGAGTGATATGCCCTTTATACCTTCTTTCTGCAGTGCAGCACATGGGAAACACCTTCCCAGGTTTCTGAGTTTTTTTCCTTCCAGAGGAAGAAATTGGACAAGAAGAAAAAATTTTGCTATTAAGATGAGAGTACACTGTCAGAAAGAGGAAGGACCACAAACACCTTGCACTCAGTGGTTATATGGTGGAGCATGCTTCTTGTACAATACCTATCCTGTAAGCCCTGAAGAGTACTGAAGATGTGCCTTCTTATCTGCTGAGAACTGTGGCTTGGTGTTTTGGCTTCTTTTTTCCCCCCAGGATTTCTTGGGCCTTTAACTATGCTGCCACCTGTAAATTTGTAATTGTAAACCTGTGTAAACTTGGAAGCTCATGTAGTTTCATGTAGTCTTATGTAGTTTTGCTGCTGTATGTCTTCAGTGAAACGTGAAATGCCTTGGGGTTTCTGAGTACTTTTGCTTTCATGGGCCAGAATTCACCTCTGTGGTGAGAGGATAGCTCTGCATTACTTTTTGGGAGCTAGAAGAGGCCAGGGAAGGGGCAGCAGTGCTTCCTATCCTGCCTCACATGTAGATTGTAATTTTTTGCATTTTTCAATACTTTGCACTGGTAAGTACTGACATGCATGGGAATCAACCCAAAATCTTGTACAGTGAAGTCTTGGTGACCCCTTAGACCTGGAAAACTTGTGACAGGCCTGAAGTGTTGGAGAACTATGCTAGGTTTAGTTCTCCAACCCCAGCCAGAAATATTCCAAATTTCCTTTTTTTTTTTTAGAGCCCATCAATAATGTGGGGCAATTATGTGACTATGAAGAATTATTTGATATTGTACAAACATCTTTTTGTATCATTTTCTATTTAAAAGCAGAGGAAAGCAGGAATTTATGCTGCTGGTTTCCCATTCATCTGGGAAATGCTGCAACTTTAGTAAAGGCACGTTTCTGTGGAGAGGACTTGAGCTGCTAATTTGACTGTAGGAGTTTATTTCTGGAATGCAGCAGTGTTTCACCAACGGAGCAGCTGTCCTGGAAACACTTACCGCATGGGGTCATTTTCTTCTCTGTGTGTAATCAACAAAGCCACCCCAGTTAATCTGAATCCTTTTAAGTCTCCTAAACTAGACTATAGGGAGTGCACAGAGATCTACAGGACTCTGACCTCCTTCACTTCCTTCTTCTATCATTACGGAAGAAAAAGTAGTCCCATACTGAAATGTCCCTTAAAGAGTAAGCCTATAACCTCTTCTGCGCATGGAAAACTGTTTCTTAACAGTTACATACCAATGATTTGGTGGGGAGGTGTTGGTCCTCTGTTTTCTAAGTGTGTTTTGTGAGAGTAGCTACCAATTTTCTAAGTTTACCAAATATTCCAGGTTGTGAGATCACAACAGTCAGAGGTGGAAAAGCTTCTTGGGTTATTCCATTCTTTTTGTTCTCCTTGATTTGCTTTGCTTGCATAGCTTTCTTCCACCCCTATTCACTTCTGGGATGACAGTTGTGCAGGTAAATTCCTTCTACTACAAGAGAAATTTTCATCGTTAAGCAGTTGAAGTGATTCCCTAATTTTTTTCTTCTCCCTAGTTCTCTCTCATATTCCTTCCTGGCTGTTTACACTCTTTGATACTTTTTGGATTTAAGTCCTGTCTCTAAATGCTCTTTGCCTCCAGTACACTCTAAGGGGTTGGTTTTTGACCCCTGCTACAGCCTTGCATCAGGCCCTTGAACTGCTGTATGATCTTTATTGTGGTTCTATTAAGAATCTTCTACTCTTTGCGTTTAGCAACTCCTTTCTCTGTTTTAAACCTGTCTTTGAGGCCAGTCAAAGGTAGCAGTTCTTTTTGTGTAGGCAGACATTCTCTCCCAAGCCTGGACAACCTTTTCAAGAGGCTACCATCTGGCAAGTCCTGCACCTGTGGTCTGGGCCAGCCTTGCTGCAACACTCATGGGTGCATCACTGGAGCTCTATAAGGGAAGTCTGCATCTGCCAGGATTCAGGGCTTGCTTCTTCAGTCAGGTGCTTGAAACTGAGACCACAAATTACTTTGATGGTTGCTATCTTCTCTTTCCCCAAGCTATGCTAGTGTAACTTTTCAGATGATTAAGTATGACTTGGGCTTCCTAAAAATTAACAGTATCATCAAGGACTTTTGCTCCTACAGTGAGTTGTTTCAGAAAGTAATTTCAAAAGACACCTCACTGAATTCAGCCAGAGTATTTAATAGTTTCATTTCAGAGTAAAGAAAACTCTAAAAAATATATTTTTCTAAGTTCTTTGCCATTCTTGATGAGGTAAACATAATTTATCCTGGGTCATCCTTGTGGAAAGATAGAATCCAGAAGGATAAAAAGGCTGGTGTGATCCCTTTAGAGAAAAGGCAGTACAGCTTTTTCCTTGCTGAGAGCCAAGGGGCAGTAAGTTGTAGTAGGAAAGCAAGGTTGATGTTTGAGAGTTGTTGCAGAGGGAACGGGTGATCAGTTTTTGAACACAGCCTGCAATGATGCAAATCAGAGGGAGTTGGAGAACAACAGTGTGTGCCTTTGAGAAGCCTTCAGTAGTCAATAAGGTACTAAATGAACATATAATAGAGAGGACTAGAAGAGTGTTTCTCCCAATACTATGGAAGAGTCTAAATGAAATGATGTATTTGTTTTATCCATTAAAAATAGAGCCATGTTTAGTTAGCCAGAATATGGGAGAAACTGGAAGAACAGTTTTTCCTCTCTTGTTTATTAGCATGTGTTAGAGCAGAGTTCTCAGCTTGACTTCAGTGCACCCACACTGAAAATGAGTACAGTAGTTGTGTAGGCAAACCTTGATAACAAGGCAAACATATTGAGCTTGACTGATTGACAAGCAGCTCTCTTCATCCTTTTGTAACCATGATGTGATGAATTAATAGTATTTGTTCTCATTGGCAGCTTGCTCTATGAAGCTTGAACTAAATTTCAAAACAGTAAAGGAAATTAAAAAAAAATTAAATCTCATTTTCCTCACCTCTAACCAACCCAAAGATTATTATATTCAAGTTTTGGACAAAATTACCTGACCACTTTTTCTGTTTAAGATTTGTATACTGCACAGCATTTGCCATTAGCCTTCACACATTCTTTGTATATGCTTTATACTTTCTGGTAGATAAAGCATATGTCCTCTGGCAAAAATGTTTAATTTTTCATAGCAGGATTACTATAATGTATAAGAAATTGCCTTATGAAAGCCATGTATGACTTATCTCAATTGAAGCTTATTGGGAACAAACAAGTACTGGACAAACAGCCCAAACACTCAGTGAACAGCTTCAGCAAAGCAGATGCTCTCTTTGCACACTTGTCTTGTTGTCTTACAACTCTTAAAGAACCATGAAGACTCTCAACAGATTTTCAGATAGACTCATACTACTCATGTTTTAGGCCTAAATGCATTAAAATCTAAAATACATCTAGTAAATCCTGTACTTGTCTGGGCAGTTTCTCAACATCTTCTAGAGAGACATACAGTCTTGATTTAGAGACATTGTGATAGAATAACCAGAATGCTTCATGACAAGTGGTCCCAATGACTGGTTCTGGCTGTTTAAAAATGTCTTTACAGCTAAGTGAAATTTGTCTACTTTTGGATACCAAGAATAATCTTGTCTTATATTCTTTTAAAGCTAGATTAAAGAACTTTCCATTATTAAATTTTCCCCCACTTACAATTAGATCAGGTCAACCCTTAGCCTATTCTTGGAATTAAATTTATTATGCTTCTCAGATCTGTCATTGGATAGGTTTTGTTTCAAGCAGGTATTAGTTTGACAGCACCATGCTTTTCAGTTCAGTGACTTATGTCTTTCAATCTTATTCTGTCTCAACTATGTCATCATTTATCTGCACAAATGGGGACATTTTCAAAGAAAAATACCCCATGTATGAATGCTCTTAAGAAACCCTTTGACACTGCTAATGGTTTCACAACTTTCACAACTACTGCATGTCATATACCATATACAAGTATTTGTGTTCAGCTGGACTTCCAGTAATCCTGCGTGTGGTCAGTTTGAATTAAGCTAACCTTTTGGAATTTTTAACCCAGACCAGCTCCTGAATCTGAGCTGTACGAACACCTGTGTTAACATAAGGGAGGAGGCAGGACAAATGTGGCTCAGTTGAGATGGACAGTAGGATCTCTGCTTTCTGCAACAAATCTGCATAAAGAACTTACGTAGAGGGACTTCATTTTTCTACAATTAAATCTGTAAAAATTAAACTCCTAAAGGAAACAAATAGGCAGGAACAATGTAGTTTTATGCTCTGTGAATGTAACACATATTCAAATTAAGGGAAAATCTACACTTCTGCAGAGGGCAGGAAGAGATGTGATTCATTGGTAAGTTAAAATACAAAATCTTACACTTAAATCCACTAGAGAAAGAAATTCAATGCACTCCAAAGGCCTTTGGGATTTGCCCATACTCTGTGTGGCAGAATATGATTGTGTTGCTTCTGGAAAAATCTGGGGAAGAAATCCTAGTTTGGGTGCTTTTATGTTCATACTTTCCTGGCTTTATACAGGAATGGCTATTAAGAACACTTACTTCAACGAAGGTGGGCTCTGAATGAAAGTGAGTTTTACATGATGACAGAACCAGTAGTGTGTTACTAAGGGCACAATAGAATCAGTGTGAGAGAGAAGAGACTTTCGTCTGTCTTTCAGGATTTTAGAACATTTGATTATTTCTTCCAGCATGTCCCCCTGCTCTGTCTGCTGTAATGTCATGAGAAGGCCACTTTCTTTCATTCCCCTTTGCTAGGATATTTAGGCTAGTCAAAACCAGACCCTGTGAATGGATGTAGTAATGAGGCCTATTCATCAGGCTCAAATACAGGTGGCCTGTCCATCCGTAATTTTACCACGAGTTTTATTCCTCTTCTGTTAAATAAGAATTTGATTATCAAGAGTGGAATGGCAAGTGCTATACCAAAGAATTCCTGAACCAATTGGTAGGTATATTGGATTGCTTGTACATTCAGTATAGCTGTATCCCTACTATGTAAATGCTTGGATTGTGAAATCAAGGTAAAGAGGCTTCTTAGATCAGAGTAACAGCTGCTGCAGTGAAATATACCCTTCTTTGTACTTTCTCTGACTGTGATTGTTTGTGATATGGGCAATCCAAGACTTATGGAAATAGCTTCTCAGCTGGGGTAAACTGGAACAGCTGCAGTGAAAGCAAATGAGTTCTGCCACTGTACACCACATTACAGTTTGGCTTCTGGTGTCACTAGGTAGATGTTTCCTTGCTTTTAAGTGGTCAGGTTTTATGCATGCAGTAGGTAACTACAGGGTTGTCGGCAACCTAAAACAACCCTAAGCATGGTTTTAGCACAGGGTTTTACTTTCCAACTGTATACCTACACAAGGGGAAATACTTCCACCAGGGAAGTGGAACACAGGTGAAAACTGAATGAGAGTGTCGGGGGAATGGTAGTGAGTGGCAGACAAGTCTCATCTGTGTTGGCAATGTAGCATGACAGGCCAAGGGAGCAGAGTGGGCAGGCTGCAAACGTTGGCTTTTGTATGTGACTGGACTGTGTTGTTTGCAGGCAGGACACCAGGAAGCAGTGAGGGCGTGTTCTGGTGAGATGTTCAGCTCTGGGCACTAGCAGCAAAAAATGCAGAGAAAACTTGGAAGGTAGTAAGAGAAGAACAACAAAAATGATAACAGAGCTGGAGGGATCGTTTTTATGAGGGAGGATCAAAAGAACTAAATATGTGAAGCTTGGCTAAGTGATGACTAAGAAGGGAATGTGAAAACTACCTACAACTGTTTGAAGGATATAAACACTAGAGGTGAGCAAACAGCGGGGACAAATAGTCTGTGAATTTGAAAGTCATTTTCACTTCAGCTGTGTTTCTGCCTTTAGTGATCATTTTCTGTTAAGACTTGTGCTTTACTGAAAATATTTTCAGGGAATATTTGGCTTGTATATTCAAATGCTTCAGTATCTGCAACAGAATTCTGAAATGTAAGTTCAGTCTTCAAAGCTGAAATTTGCTTTGGCTAACATAAATCACTTAGTGTATAGTGTATACATTGCACAACAGTATGCAAATTTTTTGCATGGCGAGTCAAATATATGGTTGAAAACTGTATTTTCAGTTTTAACATGGTATCTGTACACTCTCCTGATGCAATTAGTTAGTTAATGAAGTAATACAGGATAGGTTCCAATGGCTTTCTATCAGCTTTACACAAAAAGGTGAGATGTTTGCTTTTGTTGACAGGCTGTATTTTAAAAATGGTGAGATTTGCATGTTGAAATGTTGGGGGAAGTATTTTTTTCTTTGACAAGAGTTAAAAGTCACTAGACCCCAACACCACAGCATACTCTGTGTATAAGTGCTGTTAGTGCAGTTCTGTGAAGTCGTTGAGGTGTGCTTGTGCACTGTGGGGGAGGTATTTTTTAATTTTTTGGTGCAGAGTTTGTCAGATGAGAAAGGTGAATTTAGCTCCTGTGACCCTCCACGGACATTTAGAGCAATTGAATTAAGAAGAAATTTCAGGATGAGTATAAGAAAACATTGTGTTAATGGTGAAATTTTCTCCTCCTGGAGGTCCACTTGTCATTTAAAGCTCTTGGGCAAAGCAGTGGAAGCAGTTCCTGGGCAAGCCTCAGGTGAACTGACTAATTTGGTAAGTCATTTTCAACTTTGGTGATTTGTGAATTCAGGCATTAAAATTCTGTGTCAATACTCATCAACAGGCTTTTCTAAGCATCTTTCCCTGTTAATGCAGGATTGATGCCTGCTGCCTGGTGAATAACAAGACATGGTCAGCTGTGTAGATACCCACAGTTATCTCCAGAGACGTTTTCTTCTAGAACGTATGTATGCACGCACGCGTCAGTGTGTTCTGTACACAAAAACTACAGGCTTTGACCTATGCAAACACACACCAAATTATTGCTTTCTATAAACAAATTAGCATACTTTAAAAGGTGAAAATCTCTATAAAATTGTCTGCCCTGTTGTTTATGGTGTGAGTAGAAGATGCACTACATTACAGAGGGGCTCACATTTCTCCCTTCTCCCCCCTCTCTAAATGGACGTGTGCTCCGTCCGTTTCACCATTGTTCCTGCCAGCCCGATCCCAGCAGGGGTTCCCTAATTAGCAATCTCTTCATTTCCAATCAAAGCACAAAGCGGCCCCAAAAGCCTCTCTTTATGAGGGAGCTGAGCGGTGGCTGGGGACGTGGAGTGGGATAATTGCCTTCGCCACTGGCAGCAGTAAGCAGCCCGGCTAATTCATTATTGTAATAACTTTGCTTGTCCTTGGGGAGGGGGGGCTAGGGTGAGGAGGACTGAGCCTGGCAGTGCTAGCTGAGGACAGGGGGAAGGGGGAATCCAGCCAGAACTGCAGTAGAAGATGGGAAAAATTGGCAGGAAAGAAGAAATCTTTCAAGATTTTTCTGCCTGCCCCCCCTTAAATAAATTGAGGGTTAAGTTAATTAGTGGCATGGTAGCCAGTGCTCCCTGAGCAAGACTACCACGAGCACCCTCTGGTCTGCCCTTGCCATGGTCACAGAGAGGGATGTCTAGAAAGGCATGTAAGTTGGCCCCAGGAATGCTGAGGAGGCTGAGGCTTGGAGTATTAGGAAAACTCAGGGGTTGCTTCTCAGCTCAGGTAGGAAAAGCTGACACTCAAGCATTCATAGAAGGCTGAATGACTGAGGTACCCACCATTTGTGGCTTTCAGTGATGCACAAGAAGTCACTGGTCCTTGTGTGGAGATTGCATGTCATATAGCTTTGAAGGAGTCTAGAGCTGACAAATCCTACGGCGAGCTTTGTTATTATCTACTGTCCCTTTAAAATACATCTGATGTATATAAGGCTTGCCTGTCTTTCTGTGAGCTGCAGATTTGTGTTTGCTGGAGGTCTGTTGGCTTTCAGGAGCCTCAAGGCTCTGCCCTTGTGAACAGAGCACTAAGCTGAGATGCCAGCAACTGACTGAGCTGCCAAAGGGAACAGCTACTTCCTCTTCCTTGAAGGGAAATGTCTCTGGGCTGGCACAGTAAGTTTATTAGGTTTTTGGTTTTGAAAAGTGTACATAATTTAAGTAGGTAAGGTCAGTCATATAATTTCATTCAGATCCTCTGGTTCTTCTTTTATTTCTTTGTGCTTATCTCAAATTGGCATGGCAGAGTTTTGTTTATTCCACCTGACTGATGGGATGGCACCTTTTCTGAATTCCTTTGAGCTGATACTGCTGTGTACATTCATGAAGCCAATCACTCTGAGATGGTCACCATTCATGTTTCTGCACTGAAGTGGCTGGTGATGAAGCTATGTGTTTTACTGTCAGAGTTTTTCCATTGAAAATTATTATTTCTGACATAAAATAAAGCTAAAGAAACAGTGACATCAAAATGCAAGAGCCAAACATGCAAATTTGTGTGTGGCAGGAGCAGTTTAAAATTAAATCATGCCCTTGTGATAATTAGCGAACACTTGATTCCGGAGTTATTTGTATTGTATTTGTGTAATGGAGAGGGACACAAAGCAAGTCCTCAGCCTGAGGGGCATTTCAGTGATATGTAAGAGATCCTTTGAGTCCCAAACAGTTCATGCACCTAAGACACAAAATGTTTACTGGGAGGAGGTGTTTTTGAGGTAGTTGAGTAAGGCAATGGAGAATTAATACATATTTGGAGCAGAATTTATAGTTGTTGTCCAGATTCTTGTGAGCAGTGATGTTTGCCCAGCTGCTTTATGCTACTTGCTGGCTACCAGGTTTCTCCACTTCTCAAGCAGATATTCAGCCGCTTGGACACTGTGCTGCACACAGCCAAAGGAATTTCAGCTCAGTAAGTTGGCAAGAAAGAACTTCCCCTGCCTGGTACCAATGTCCACAGAGATGATGCTAAAGTCCCAAGAGAAAATATGCCTATTCATTTTTATTTTTCCATGGTCAGTGCTGTAGTCCCTGACTGTGTTGTGCTTTTTGCTGTCTGATGTAAGCACCATACAGGAAGGTACATTCAAATAGGCCAGTGAGTGCATACAGCGAGACTTATGGGGGATTTCAATCACTTGCTCTGTGTCCTGTGCCATTTCTATGCTTCTGAATCCTTTTTGTCAAAGGATCATTTTAGGAGTGGTGGGGGATTTGCACACCTCCTAGTTTGCCCAGTTAATAAGTTGCAGCAGTAACAGCACATAGGATTGATGTGAGCTCATGTAGATAACTCTGCTAGATGAGAAAATGTCCCCTTTTGTACATTTGTGGGATTCTCCATCATGGGGTATGTCTTACCCTTGCTTTGCATTTATCTCTCTAACCCATTTAGAGTACTTCAACTGTGTGGGAAGTGTGGTGACCAAGAGTTAAAACCATAAGTGGAGAGAGTCTTTGAATTAATTGTTTCCTTTCCCTATGTTTCCATCTGCTTGGGAATGAGGATAATCTTGAATCCTGTTTCTGATGGTTTAAGATGATATGGATCTTAAGAGCTTTTGGTAGATAAACTAGGGAAAGGCAGTTCAAAGGGTTGAAAGACAGCTGACATGCAGCACACTGGCCTACGTTTGATGGCATGCCAGGGAATGGACAAAGGTTGGTGAATTGGAGTAACAGTGGGCATTTTAGTCTTGACTTCACTTTTAGTCTGAGACCCTCAGTTGTTGCATTGTTTGCAATGGCTTGTGGAGAGGTAAGAAATTGTGGCAACGGGCATGAGAAGGAATATTAATGATCCAATTTCCAGCTGAGTTCCACTCCAAGGCCTCACTGGGTGATGTGCATTTTTAATCATAACAAACCAGAATGAGAAGGAGCTGCTTGCAGTAAGGCAGGCCTGTGTGTGGAGCCACAGTGTGTGACACCATCTCAGACCTCTGTCTGCTGCTCAGGGGAGAGAGACACAAGGCTGCTCTGCGTGCTTGAGTGCCACGACAAACTAGGTTGGACTGTAACAGTAAAACCTGGATCATGACTAGAAGTGGAACCAGGGAAGAGGTATAGTGACTATCTTGAATAGCCTAAAGCGCTTGACTGGAAGAAATCACTGAATTCACCTGGAACTTTGGGTCAAAATTGGCCCTGACTCAAAAGGGCCAGAAATATAATTTCTAGAGGCTAGACAGCATCATGTGAAGCCATGCTGAATTTCCTGATAGCTATTTTTTGCAGTCTTGATGGTTTCTGTGAGAGGGTCTTCTCACATGTTTGTGTTTCTGGAAAGTGATTTCTCAGACTTTTGAGGCCATGCAGTCTGGCTGAGTGATACACCCAGCTGTTGCTTTGGTCTCTCGGACTTAGATACACAGAATTTGGGAGAACCCTGGAGGTTTTCTTTTCTTCTAAGGTGCTTTTCATTCCAAACTTTCAGCTACAGAGGGGTTTGCAATACTACTTTGGGAGCCCATCATCATAGGGTTCAAGTAGCCAGTAGGATTTCCTACTGGGGGATGTGCAGACCTCCTTACTGGGGATAAGTATTCTATGATCATTTAGCAGCGGAACTTGCAGCTCTGTGCTGGATACAGGTTTGGGAATGTGCCAAACTTAACCTGTGTACATTTACTTACCTGCTAAGCTTCAAGCTCCATGTCTCAGGACAGCTCCCTCTTGCTCTTAATAGTCTACTCTGGCTTGGTGACTTTGTAACTTCTTTTTCTTTAGGACTAAATGGCTGGTAGTCACTACCCCTGGTGTTTTAGTTCCACAGTTGTCTAGTGTATGTGAGAATATGGTGCAGAAGCACAGCCTTTTTGTGGCAGAGCTGTCTGACACATCTCAGTGCAGGAGAAGCAGAAGCCTTGCTTTCTCAATATAGAAGTGTATTGTTTCAGTGCACACTGAGCATGACAGTCGTTCCACCTAGCAGAAGGCACGGGTGCCACACTCTCTCACTATAGCGCAGGAGTTCTGGGAGGAAGAAACAGTTGTCTCACATCCCCTCAAGTGTATATTAAAGCCAGAAATTAGAACTGATTTTCCTTTTAGAATCTTCAGCAGCCATTCAGTTGCTTCTCTGTATGTTAGTGCTAGTCCAAACTAAGGAAAAGTCATGCCCAGCCTTTATAGTATGGTGTTTTGTGTATCTGGCAGGGAAAAGGTGTCTGGTGTTTGATATCCCAGTACTCTTGCTCATTATTTTCAAATAAACAAGATTAATCTGAAAGAGATATGGGAAAACTCCTGTCCTGCTTTTTATGCCATTAAACTGGGAGCTAGCATTCTTTGGGATGGTCTGTGCTGATCAGTCATTTGTATTATGCAAGCAAGGGTTGGAGAATTGCTGCAGAAAGATGGAATTCTTTCCTTCATAGGAGGAGTTTCTGAAAGAACACACACACACCTGCAAAATACAAACCAGCCAGGCCACTAGGGCCTGCCACAGTGCCAGAGAAAATGCCAGCAGCTTAAAGACTTCTGTTTTGCTAAGGAATAAATGTTACATGATTTGTGCAGGAAGGAGGGAATTCACTCAAGTGGCTGAGGAGGGAGTGGAGAGGGGATGGGAGGAGATGCCTTTCACCATATAGTAGATGTTGCCTCTGGCATGAGTGCAGGACAGTGAGCAGTTTATACATGTTGTGTTTATGCAGCAAGCCTGGCCCTGAGAAAAGGGCAGGCAAAGCTGCCTCGCTGCTGCTGTTTGACACCCAAGCAGCTAATATGCCTCCTTCACAAAAGGCTCTGGCTTTTTAAATGTTTAAACCTGCAATTTTATTGGGCAGTGATCCCCTCCTGGCAGAGGGAGGGGTCTGCCAAATGGATATAGTTTACTGTGATTTTTAAAGTCTTTTGGAGGGAAGATGGATGCCATTTGCTGAGATGGGTGTTTGTTGCCCAGGCAAAATGCCCAGTGTATTTACAGCAGCTCTGCAAGGTCTGTGTGTGTGCGGTAGGTATGTGTGTATGCATGTACATGCTTGTGTATGCCTTTATTTCCATGCTCCCGCTGCCTGCCTCTGATTTAAGGGCAGGTTTTATTCCCCAGCTGCCTCAGGGCTCCTCTTTTCTGATTGCATTAAAGTCTCCGTAATTCTCCCCTCATTAATGATTGGCATATTTTTACCTCTCGCTAAAGGAGCTTGGAGGCAACTCCCGTGGGGCCCTGCTCACCAAATGAAACAATTTCATCCTGCTCCAGAAACGCATTAAAAAGGGTTTGTCAGGATCTTATCGCTAGTTAGGGAGAGCTAATCAAATTACTTCTATTTATTAGCTGCTGCAGCAATGTGTCATTCCATCAAGTACAGGTAGTGGGACAGGCAGGGATTGCGTGGTGAGCTCTGCGCATCCAGTGCTGCTGCCTTGATCTGCACAACAGCATTTCTTGCCAAGGGAGGCTGAGGGCCAAGAGAAGCTGTGAACTTCCCAGTGACAGTGCTTCTGTTACCATTGCCATGGGATGGACCTCTCATCTGCTGCCCCTATTTGTTCCTGTTTTCCAATGGACTCCCCAAAACCCCTTTGTAGTAGCATTCCTGAGCTTTTAACATTGAGTCCACTGCTTCTGTATTTGCCTGATCTCTTCTTGCAATTGCTAATTGTATTTTGCTACTGACTATTTGTATTGAGATGGTTAGGAGTTTTTGGCAAGTTTAACTCAGTGTTAAACCAGTTCAGGAATGATTTGTTCCTTTTCTTTGAACCTGGCATGACAAGGCGGACAGTGGGGAGAGATTATGGCAATTGTAACAGAAATAATATTTTTTTTACTTCATGAGACTTTTATGAAGTTTTTGTTTGTTTGTTTGTTCGTTTTTTCCCCAGTACATGTGGTCTTTAAAAGTAAAAGAAAGTGACTGAGTCTATTGAATAAACTGCATACAGGGCCTTAGATGGGACCCTGAAAAGAGAACCAACTATTGCTGGACTGCTGCTGATTGCATGAACAGTAGTGGTTTGTGAAGCAAGAGGTGTGAACTCAGTCAGAATAAAGCTAACTCTTTTATTGATTTCACATGTGGAATGTGCATGTCATTCATGCACATACACTGTGCACTTGTATGTGCAAGCATGTGTGCACTCCCACTCTTGCACATGATCTTAATTCCTGTGCGCTTGTTGCTGTCTCAGAAGGGGCATGGAGGAAGGTGCCTGACATGTGCTTTCAAACTTTTAAAAGTACAGATCTGCTTCCATCTTTTTACTATTCCTTTCATCTTGAAACTAAGAGCAAGGAAAAGGTGTTTGAGATAAACATGAATTGGACAGTGAAAATTTACCTGGCTTGTTTCCAGGTAAAGCTGGTGTCACATTAAAAAATTCCCACAGGAATAAAACCACGTAGTGGATATATTTGCATGAAGTGAAGTGTGTCTAAATATAGTTATAGTGGTTCACAATGATGATATTGCTGTGCACATCATGTAAACCTTTGTGATTTCATTTTGTGCATGCCAACATTTTTGCTCTAGCACAAAATCCTGGGACAGCAGTTGAAAACACGATGTTCTCATGTATAAGCACACACTTAAACACACCGGAGTGCACCGTGTGCGTGGTGTTGGTTCCGCTTAGGGAAGGTTTGTGCTGGCCCTCAGGATTTCACAGTTGTATGTACTCAGATGCACACTCTGTGTTTGCATAGAACTGATGCAGTGCTTAGCGGTTTGACAGGGCTCTGGCACTACAAGCAAAGATTCCTGGATTGGTGGGGGGCAGGCAAGTGCCGCAGCTAATATAACTGTGTGGATTCACTTTATGGTGGGAGTGGCTGCCAAGCTGCGGGGGCCCTGAGTGTGTTCCTGGGAGTGGCAGCGAAGCAGGACTAGCACGGGAGTCCAGCCCCATGCAGTGAGCCACGCTCCAGCATCCTCATTATCCACACAGTTCAAAAAGCAGTCCTGAGTGGACCATCACGTCCCACAAAAAGCTGTATCGATTAGTCTGTCAGAGCATTTCCCGGGGTCCTTTATATCTCTTTGCCTCCTCGTCAGTAATGAAGAGGCCAAGCACAGAGAGAGTCAGCAGACTCGCAGCTGCTGGGATTTCTTCATCTTCTCATCAGGATTTTAATTAGACACGTCCGAGAGGGCAGTGCCGTGTGAGGGCAGGTGGGAGCTTTATCAAGCAGGCCACTTCTTTAATTACTGTTTACTGACAGATAACGAGGGAGGGGAGGTGGCAGCAGAGATTATTGTAGGGGAAAGCGGGGAAAGGACGGCAGTCCCCAGAGTGTGTACTCAGCAAAGAAGGCCTTTGCTAGGGATGGAGGGGAAATTGTTCTGCTCTACCCACCCTGACATGCTGTTTACCTGTTGCCAGAGTGGAAAAGGTTCCCCTTGCCCCTTTCCTAGAGGGAAGAAGATAGATCTGGAAGGTGTTAAGGTCCAGAGACCCAAAGAATGAAACATATATTTGGTCAGAGAAAAATGAGAGAACTGGCTCTTCCAAGCGACCAGGATCCTCACCTGAGTGGTCCTATGCCTCCCTAGCCCTGGGCTTCCCTGTGGATTTTCTGACACTGCACGGTAGGAATCAAAATAATTTTCTTCTCCTTCTGTCTGGAATTGTCAGCCTGCCTTCCTCCCACTACCACCATGGCTGTTTTGTCTGAAAGAAACCTTCTTCTGTCTTGCCATGTGTCTTCAGTGCTGGTGGTATGAGGGCAGTCTGCACTGTGGCTGCTTCTGTCGTGGACTTCATCCCTGCTGTCTTTCAGGCCACTTCGGCACTTGGTATGAATACTATTTTCAGCCAATCCTCTTCTGTTTGGCCCCACATACCCTCCCATCTTCTGTCTCCTCCTCCTTAAGGTGCTTTTTGGTCATCGTTTGTATCCCGGCTGCTGTGTCCTGATGGATCATAGCCCTGTTTTTAGTTTCGTGGAGTTACATATTGATTGTTTTGTGTTATGACAGGGGAATGGTTCACAGTCCCTCACAGAGCAGGTGTCTGGGTAGATCACTGCTCCCTGGCTCAACCAGCCCCTTGGGACAGACAGTGCCTGTAGTGGAGTGCAGCAATTGGTGTCCACGAGAACAGTCCTTTGGTGAACTCAGCAGCCTGTCACTCTCCAGAAATTTTCTCTGAAGATCATGCCACAGTCTTGGCTGCATTTTTATCCACTGTTAGGCAGTCGGCAGTCTGATGCTTCCAAAATACTGTTGCCATCCCAAAATGGAAGATGATGTGTGCCAGGGCTTGGTTTCCATTGTTGCCAATAAAATCCCACTGCTCTGAGCAGAGCAAGATCTGGAGGATGTGCTTGGGATCAGCGAGGACTTGGTAATTGGACTGTTGTTCTTTCATTTTGCTACGCAGTAGCGAGCAGATTATAGAGCCCACACATTATAGATTTCCTGTCGTCCCTCATGAATCAAGCTCCACCGTCTTATTTACTGTCGGCCAAGGCCTGTGAATAACATCACCGAGGGATACGCTCCCAGGCCGTTGTGCAAACATGCAGCACGGAGCTGTTGCCTGCACCTTTGAGCTGTCAGCTCACCTTCCCCTGTCACAGCTCGTGTGGCAAAGAAGGGCCCTCCTGTCTTCACGGAATGGCTTCTGGCTTCCCTGGGAGCTTACAGTTTGCAACACTGGAGGTAAATCTGTGTTATGTAGTTAATATTAAATCCCACATTTTTAAGTTTATGACATTTCTGGTCACAATTCTGGCCATTGTGTACACTCATATCTACATGCACCAAGGATGTGGATTTCCAGTTTCCAGGGAACCATTTTATATTAAATCTGTCTGGTTTGTACTCAGGGTGCAGCACTGGACATAAGGACCACACGAACAGCTCTCAGGCTCATCAAAGACTGCTAAGAAATTCTGCTGTTCTACACAGAGAATGTAATACATGATGGACTTGATTTATCAGAATGTATCTTCTCAAGATTCCCAAAATTCCAGATCAAGATTTTAAAAGTGTGCGAGAAATTGAATCCAGATGGGAGATTTGCCTCAGTGAAGGGCTAACACGCTCCCTTTCCCCACCCCTTCCCTGTGCCCCCCCCCCCTTTTTTTTTTTAACTGCAGTGAGTTTCCCTGGAAGTGAGAGGGAAATTGATTTGTCTACTGCAAGCCAGCAGGCTAGTTGCAACTTTGTGCCTTGTTCTGGATGTTCATATAAACTCTCTGGCCTTCCAAGTGATAAACTTGGATGCCCAGGAATTAAGTTAAAGGGACTGAGGTGCTAATTGGTTTCTGTTAGACAGGTTAGTATTTCTGTCTTGGAAATCTAGGTATTAGGCATGATCTGGGGAAGGCATCTTCAAATAATAAGAGGCTTTGTCCAAGAGGAAGTGATTAAAGCCATTTGCTATGTCTGATGTTGACAGAGCTGGAAGTAAATGGGCTTTGATTGCAATGTGGGAGATTTCAGGTTGATGTTACAAACTGGTACAGATACAGAAGCATTAGAACAGACTGTCTGAGCGGGGCTAAAATTTTTGATAGGTATTTTTCCAGCCTGTTTGGAAAAAATAATGCTGCTATAGCATCATCCATTGGGATGGAAGGATGCACCTCACACCTGACCTGGTCCTTTTTTGTGACTGTGAGATGTAAAGACATTTATGTCCAGCTGATGCAAGCTTGAGATGTGTGCAGATGCCTATATCAAATAAGCACTAGCATCTATAAGGTATCAGGATAGTTTACAAAGGAGTACAACTGTTCCACATTCCTTTGAAGGCCTGCCATGCAAATGCTAATATACCCAACGATGGTAAGCCTTCAAAAGAGAGGGCAACAGCACTCTTTCTTGCTTAACCAACTTCCTTAATTTTTATCCAAACCAGCAATTTTTGCATTTTAAAGAAAAAGTCCTGAATTATGCCTTCCTTCCATTTAAAAGCAAATCAAGAAGATTCCTCTCTGCTAAGCTCTAAATCAGGTAGTGTCAGTAAGTAGGGCCACCAAACGGGAATGGGAAGACAGGGCAAGGGGAGCTGGGCAAAAAGGAGGGGAGAGGAAGCAGATAGTTATAAGCAGTTGATGAACAAGAGGCTAAGGCTGTGGAGTGTGGGGGAATAGTGTTTGGAGGGGTGAGATGAGGGCAAAGGAAAGGGTTAGCATGGGAAGACCGAGACAGTAAAGAGAAGAAAGTGGGCTAGGGTGGGCTAGAGAGGAGAGAGGCATGACGTGGATTGAATGGTTGGAAAAGCCTCTGCATTATTATTTTCAGCTGTTGCCAGGGACTGAAATTCACTCAGTGTTTCATGCTCCTCATGACAGATTTCACAAAGGAGGATGAGCTACCTTTGCAGCCTGTTTACTCTGTTACCTTGCTTGTAGTGACCCACATGATCGATTCATCCCTTCTGATAGTCCACAAAAGTGTCACTGTGATGCTTCCTGACAGAATTTCTTTGCTGTAAACAAACTCTAAAAATGGCATTTCAAATGGCACTAATGCAAAAACTAGATGATGGAGAAAGACCAGTTATCCTCTTCAAGTACTTCTGTCTACCTGACTGTGTGTCTTACACAACTCATGTTTTAGCTACATCACTGTGTGCTGTTTCCTTGGCAGGACCCCTGCCTCATTCACTGCATGTGATGGACCTGCTCTGAGGTAAATCAGAGTTGCACAGTGAAAGAGACCATCTGTAGGACCCCTGCCTCATTTGTCAGGTGTGTACTGAGTGAGACAAGGGACTGAAGGAGAGAAAGGGAAGCTTTTACAGCTGAGACAGTGAAATTCTGACCTGACAGTTGACTTCTCTGTATGTGACCATTTCTATATAATAGTTTTCAGGGATTTTTGAAGCAGCTGCTATGCCAGTGGTTGTTTAATTGTATGTTCCTTATTTTATAGGGGACCTTTTGTTCCCGAAGGGCTTACTTTACAGAAACACGGAGTGCTTAAAGCTGCAAATTAACTGAATGAGAGTCCACTAAACCCAAGGTGGTATACAAGCACAGATCAGTAAGGCTGTTGGTGTCTTGGAGCAGGCACACAGAATTAGCAAATATGTTTTAACACCATCTTTGGTCATTCATCCATAAAATGGGAGTTCCTCTCATACCTCATAGAGGTACGTGGAAATAAATGATCTTGGGATAGTGAAGCTCTTGGACAGTGTAATGACAAGCCCATAGAAAAACACATAAGGAAATTAATAAATCTCTAGAGCCAGGTTTGAATAATGTGTAGTAAATAAGGCCTGGGGCCACACCCTGAACAATGAGCAGAAACCAGCATCTCAAGCAGCTGCTCATTACATAGGAAAAATCCCTTCTGCATGCAGTCTGAGATGGGGTACTGTGAAAAGAATACGATCCTGTAATTATGGACTCTAAAATAATGCATATGTACATGAGGGTTAAGAGTATTTTTCACAAGTAAACACAATTGTGGTTTTTCCTAACCCTTGACTTCACTTGTTGTCTGCTCTATTTAACACACAGTTCTTTGTTTCATGAGTCCTGTCAAGTTTTGCACATCTATGAGCTTGAGATAATTTTGTCCCAGCCTCTCCCTTTGGATTAAGTGCTGCCACACAATGTAGCTGCAGATCAACTAAATGCAGGTAGTCAAAACCTGCTCATTTCTATATAACGTATTCCACATAATATAGATGTTGTAATCTCCACTGAGGTGCAGATTTGTGTGAGTGAGAAAGGCAGATCTGACTCTGTAATTTGCCTTCATGAGCAAAACTGCCACCTAGATGCTCTTGTTCTCAACAGTGAAGGAATTTGGGATATTTGAGAACTTAGAGCCTACTAACAGAAATTAAAACAATAAACCCCCCAGCAGGGGGTGGGAATTAAGTGATCCTTTAAGGTTCTTAAGATCCTTTCCAACCAAAACCATTCTTTGATTCTATAGTATGTAGTGACTGTAATAGTAATGCAGAAGTGTTAAACTCTATGAAGTTGAGAAGTAAAAGGTTAATGGTGTTGGGATGATCAGTGTACAAACCTAATGCTGGTTAACCTTTCCATACCATGTCTGATATTTGATGTAATTTAAAGAGAGAATATGTTATGAATAGTAGAGGAAGTAGACCTTTGTCATGTATCCCTGACATTTTGTTTGTAAGAATTAGAGTTGTCTATTGCAGATGGCCAAGATGTCTAAGAAATGTGCCATATAATCTTTTTCTCTTATATTTTTCCCTTTTTCTCCCTTATTAGCTATCTCAAATACTCAAAGAATTCATTGGCCTATTTAGGCTGTAGAGTGTTATGCTTCTCTCAAGGATGACTAGTATTACTGTTGGCTGGTTGATGACTTGGAAAGCACTGGTTTCCACATGTGCTGCAGATAATGGTTCATTCAGGAAATAAAGTAAGCCTAACCTATCAAACATATTTTAACCCATGTACGAGACTGAATGAGTGTCATTTGCAGTGGCTTAACTGCTCAGTTTTAACAGTTTCATCAGATAAATGTACTGTGTGGTTTAAAGACAACACATGAAAAAGTGATGCCAGGGTACCCAAGTGCAGGAACTCTCACAAAAATCCCCTTAGGCAGAGCTTGGCATTAGTGGCAAAAGGAGAGGAAAGAACAATTTAAAAAATATAATGATCTCTTTTTGTAGAGGTCAGACAGCAAGAGGCAGCGCATGTGCTGGGTGGGAGCCATCAATGAGAGCTGGTTTCCCCATGGGATATACAGACCTGGACTATCAAAGCAAGCTGGGGCTAGGACAAACAGATGTTATGCCAGACACGTCAGCAGAGCTAGTCTGTTTTGCATAGGTGTCTGATCTTACTTGGCATGCTTTAAGCTCTCTTCTGAATCTCAGGATGGAATATATCCATTATGATTTCATCCTAACTGCTCTGTTCTCCACATGATGCAACTCTTGGGTATTACTTCTAACCTATGCAAGCAGGAAGCTGAGGCACAGGGTGGTGTGTTGCCAGGTGCACAGCTCATGAGTGTACAACCCAGTCACACACCTCTGCTTCTCTTCAGTGAGAGAAGGAAGGGAGCCTGTGGGTCACTGCATCACCAAAGTAAACAGTCTGCCTCCAGGTGTCTTATTGATAGAGTTAGGCAGTGTTAGTGCCCACAAACTGATGTTTTAAAACACCAGCCTGAAGCATCCCTGCACAACAGGCACTCTGCTCTCTGGAAAACTAGCTTAGGACACAGTGGAGTAAATGAACCTGAACATAAGGCCTAGTGGCCCTCACACCCTTGTGGCAGTGCAGGGGTAAGGTCAGGCCTTCATTTGCAAAAACTGTGTCTGACCAGAGGGTATGATCCTAACCTTGCTCAGGGGCGGGCAAGCTGGAGTCTCACTCTTACAGACCTGCCAAGCAGAAAGTGTTTATTTCCTGCTCTGGATGCACGATCCAGGAGGAATGAATAAAAGTGATTTAATCTTCAGTGTGAGCAAAATCACCTGACTGAGCAGGACGCAGAGGACAAATGGGACAGCGAGGCCTTAGCTTGTCTGTCCAGGAGGGATGGGAAAACAGAAGTGAGGTACAGGATCAGAACCGCTAATTGTTATTTATTATTAATTTTCTAATTTTTCCCTTGCTCGGATTCCACGTTTGCTGGAAATCAGGGCTCCTCTGGCCGTCTGGGTGCATCTGTGACATTGACTCTGTCTTTGAGATGGGGAGCACCCTCTGGTGGTTAAGGATAATCTGACATTTCCTGGGATTGGCGCCCATCATTCCTACAAGCCACCAGTTAAGGTGGACAGGATGCTGGCGTACTGTCACTGTTGGGAAGGGTATTGGGGGCGCAAATATTCACTCTGACTTGCCAACCCAGGAATCTGATTCTTAGGAACCATTTTAGCACAGTGAAAAGAGTGTGAGGTTTGTTCTCCCTGGCCTGCTGTTGTGTAAAAGCCCACTTACATGCCCTTCTTGCTTTCTCCCAATGAGAGAGCAAGTAAAGCTCTATTTACTTCATTAATTCCCTGTGGACATAAAATCCTGCCCCGGGTCTCTCCCTAGGGACTGTGGTTTCCTGTGTCAGCTCTTGCTCCTGTCTCCCAAAAGCTCTGGTCTTGCACTCAGAGCTTTCTCTGGGCCATCTCTGGCTGGATTTGCTCTGCTTAGAGTGCTAAAGCCAGGACAGCATAGTCCCTTGCAGGGAACAGAGGAATTCAGCTCAGGTTTCCCTTCTCCGTCCTTAAGTGGATTAACAGGCTGAAGGGATCGTCTCTGCCTGCCTGCCTCAATCTTCATTAGTTAACATGTTTCGCCAGCCGCAGTCACATCCTGGTCTGGAGAGCTGTTTGACAGGAGTGGATTCTGGCCCCAGCCTCTCACAAAGGCTGCTGCATCTTCTGAGAGGTTTTTCCTCATAACAGGGCTCTGTGGGCTGCCCTGGATGGCAGGGATGTAGGGCAGGCATGCTTCAAGATGTACATTATTGGTCAGGCCACTGCTCATTTTACAAGAACTAACGTGCATCCTCTGCTGACTGCAACCCGGCACTTCTGTGTAATGCATGTGCTGCATGAGCGGCAGAAAACAGTCCAAAGGAGCACCCACATGTGTTTTTTTATTCTTTTCCCCTTCTTTTCCCAGGCAAGGGAGGATCCTGAATAGACTGGGATGTCTCTGAAACTTTTGTTACCTGGCTGTCACTTCTGGATGCCCTTTCTTGGATGCTTGTAGGCAGTCAGTTTGAATGCAGTATTTCCTAACAGGCTGTGTGCAAGAAAGTGACCCTACCTCCTCAGCTGCTTCTTCCTGTTGCTTTGTAGTAGCCATTAATGGGTCTTGCACCGGCAGTCATTTATTCCATCAGTGCTGTTGTTTCCTCAGTTTAGAGAAGATCTTTTCTACACAAGTAAGATGTACACTTTAAATAGCATTGATTTTGGAACAATTCATTTAAACTACTGAAAATCCAAATTGTGGATGCTCTCCTGCCAGTTTGAGGATGCTTCATTTTTGCTCATTGGTTGTGTAAACAGATTAAGTTTCAATAGTAATGAGTGCCTCTTGTACCATCTTAAGTTAATCTATTTCAAACTGTACCTTTCATTATACTGTGGTAACATTCTCATGCAAAGAAAGCCTGCAAGGAGAGGAGGTGAACACTGGGCACCACTAATACCAATACTGCCTGAGCCCAGCTAGTAGAGAGGCAAATGTTCTTATTTTGGTTTTGTAATCTGACCACTGTGGCAGGGGAAGTTGGTGTGCTGTGCTCCAAAAGCAAGGTCGAGTGGCCAGGAACAGAATCAAAATGGATTATTTTTTCTTTTAGCAAGTTGGAAGGGAAATAAAAAAGGCATATGAGCATGAAGGGACAAAGGACACTACAGATTCTGAAGGATTTTACAACCTAAAGCTGTGTTTAGCAAACTAAGGGATGAATTGAATTTCCCAAATAACATATGTTAAAGCACGCAAATGAAGAACCCCAGCACTTATGAACTAGCAGTCTATTTGGTTTGGCCCTGTAAAGTCACAAGTCAATGGTTGTTGGTCCCCGGAGAGCCCTGGCTTGCTGGTTCTAGCTCCCCGGGGGATACAACCATCTCTGGAGCACTCCCCTCTCACGGTTATGTAGCTGTCAGTGCTTAATGATGTGCTTCCCAGAGTGGGAAACAAAGGTTACACAACTCTAAAAACATAGCCTGTCTCTGAATGAGCAACGGAAGAATTTTCCTTTGAGAGGCCAAGTAAGACCTTTTTTATTCAAAGGAAGACAGATCCCTTCTTTAGTGCCCTTTGTTTGGAGGAATATAAACCGTAAGAACAAATCCGGTTTTGTATATTTACAAGTAGCAGAAATGCTTTTATGTGTGGGGAGGAGCAGACTGGGGAGGAGGCAGTTAGGACTTGCTGAAACACCTTCATGGTTACATTTTGTGCCTTTTTGATGTTGAGGTTGCCTTGGATCACTGATTTTGACAAAGATGATACTCTCTTGTTCTTCAGTCCTTTCCTTTTCAAAGGTTTCCCAAAGTGCTTTATGCATAATGAGTTATTTTGCTACCACAACTGCCTTTGGAATAGCTTTAATGGCACAAAACAACCAGAGTTGGGGAAAAACATTATTGGTGTGGAGTAATGCAAGATATACTAGCAGAAGCTGAGCAGAAGTAAGCAGGGATAGTTGAACAAGATGTGTCTAAAGCAGTAGTTTGCCATCTGCTTCTGCCCTTTCCATCTCAATCTCTGGCATTTCATCAGTAATGAATTGCAGGCAGACATGAATTGACACAGTGCAGGCTGTACTTCTCTCATAATCTGTTCAGTCCTCATCAGTGACCCTCTTGTAACACTAGTTCTGCAACAACTAGTAAAAGATTCTGGGAGTGGTTGGTAGTTTTCACAACCTTGTACCACTCTCTGGCCCTCTGACCAAAGGCAGAAGAAGAAGAGGATAGTTACCATATTGGGCTAACTGGCAGATCTGTCTCTCTCTCCAGCTTTTTTTAGTTTGTTATGAAGAGTCATCTCTGAATACTGAAGGGTGTTCTTTTAGGGAATAGCTGATAGAAAACTATCAACTGTGATTTTAGGGAATAACTCCTCCTTATCCTCCAGTTTTGGGAAATAGTAAGAAATAGCATTGAGAAAGACAGTACTGTATCTTGAAAAGAAAATCCTGATACCATATCAATAATTCTGTATTTCCATGCTGACCTTTTTAAATTCACATATTTCTTCATGTTTACTCTGCTAGTCTTTCCCCTCTCCTGAAGTTTAAAATGTGAGGTGAGCTTTGGATACAGACTAGACTGATGTGCTTTCTGTGCAGTTAGAATCTGGTTGCATGTAACTTCAGGGTTGCTTTCTCAGATGTGGATTGAATTGAGGATGTCTATTGGGAGTTTCAGGTCTTGGTTTTCTCATTGGAGGTCCTTCCATCAGGCAGGTCTGTTAAATGCTTGCTGAGTCCCTAGAGATACTTGATCTGTGTTTAAAGGGAAGCAGCTGAACCACGAGAAGAGAGAAATGGCTGTGTACTCAAGCACTATTGCTCTAAAGGGATCTTGCTGAAAGCTGTGCAAATCTTGCATGGCAGTCTGAGTGGCTGGGGCTCTCCATGTGCTTCATCCCAGCAGAGATCTGTGTGATGCTCTTGCTTGCCTTTCCTGCTCTGAGAAAGATAAGTTGATGGCTCCAGGATGCTTTGAGTATGAACTGTGTTTAACTCTCCTGAGGCCCAGACCAGAAAAATCTCTGGAGGATTCCAAGCAGCACCTGCCTTCTGCTCCCCACTCCTCTTAAAGCTTCCCCAGTGGAGAGATCCGCTCAGGGAGAGCAGGAAGTCCATAAATAAATAATTCCCTCTGTCTCTGCTGATCAGCCCAAGCAGCTCTGATTGCTCCTGAATGCCCAGGTTGCTTTCTTCTTAATGGCTTTTAAACCAATTTTGCCCTCATCTGATGACCCAGCTTCTCATCCTAGTTTTAGAGGAACAATTTCTTCTTTTAGAGAGAGGGGTTTGGGGGTATTTACGTTGTGTCAAGAGTTTTGGCTGGGTGAAATAGTGCAGCAGTGCCAGCAAAGCCAGTTCTCTGGTTCTCTCAGGCTGCCCCATACCTTATTTTGACAAATCTCTACAGGACACCTCCGAGCGTATTGCAGATAGCATTGACCCTTGCTTGAAAGCACTGGACACATGTCATACTCATGGACATCCCACAAACATTTAATAACTCTTACACCATTCTACAGACACTATATTTTTGGTATGTGTTGGGAGAACTAATCACTGAGACATCTGAGTGCTTATCTTTTGCTCTACAATGTGTAGGTAGAAGTCTGGGAACATAAGTTAGGAGTGCAGGCTCTCATTTTCAGTTCAGCTGATTTACAGGATCTCATTAATGGGCATTTGACAGCTTGACAAATACTTAGACCTTATATTGTTGCTTTTGTACCTTGACTGTACGAACTGTAGTAGGTTAAAAACAAGTGCTCCTGAAATAGAAAGAGGATAGTCAAATCTAAATGTTCTTGGTTTGTATCCTGGTGCAACCCTTGGAGATATCTATTGCTCCTCTGATGGGTGTCATCCAGGTTTGTCTATAGAGAAGCATTAGCACTATCTCCAGCAGCAGAACCTACCTGCCTGGCAGTAGGACATGCAGTGCATGTTCTGAACATCCTTACAGGGCTGGCCAGGTATCCTGTGGGATGTGTACCAGCACAGCCTTGTGTCGTGATGCAGGCTGATGACCGTCATCCCCACAGTGCCTTTGGAAGAGGCAGTAGACTGTCTAGGTGGAATGCAGCTGCCCTGCCTATGGTTACAACGCCAAATGGGCTGATTCCGCCCAAATGGTTGATGGCTAATGGCTTATATTTTTTGTTGGTGTTAACCATGCCCCTTGACCAGCCACTTTAATGAGCAGGCTCATGAAATGAGCCTCTAGAAACAAAGTAGCATCTCAAGGTGATATTGTTGTCTGTACCCTTCTGTGTCATTAGTAAGGCAGCACCCACTGGGTGCTACATCATTGGTGGCTAAGCGGACCTCTGCATCTGGAGCAGTGACAGCCTTTCCCACTATCTTCCTCCTGTTCTATTTCTGTCTAGCTTCTTGGTACTCTGGCAAAACAATGGGTTTAACAAGAAGTGCTGTCCCCACACTGTCCTGGTTCCCAGGACAAACCTGGTAGCAACAACTTCTGGAAGTTATGTCACAAAAGCTTACCCTTTACTGCATTGCTGACTGCAGTAGTTATGAAACACTGCCAAATGTTGAGGGGCAAGGTCTAAAAGATGAGTTGAGTACTACTGAGTTCAGCTGACTAGAAATGTTTAATAGGAGATTGCTATGTTCAACAGGGGAACAGAAAGGGGAGGCACTGGTAGTTGCTGATCACCACTAAAATAAAGGTGTTTGAGAGATTAGCAAAAGACCAGTACTGGATTTTCTTTTGAAAGCAATGTGGAGACCAAGGGGACCTGTTGCTAGGAGGCTGCAACACCAAAGTCACCCTCAGACCACATGGGACTGAGATTTGAGTTTACCTTAACAATGATACTGAAAAGTAATCCTTTCTACTGCTGCCATGGGAACGGTGAAGCTGGCAACACATGACTATGAAGGATGAAGGTATTTTTGCTGAAATCCAGTGACACATGTTCAGGTCTGTCAGGAGAAGACTTTACTGCTGCCCACAACTGCCTCTGTGCTGGGATCTCTGAGAAACTTTAAGATTTGTAAGCCATTCAACAAGAACTTTTCAAAGATATTCAGGGGCTGGTACTTCCACACATGAGAGAGATCACTGTCTTTTGGAATACACAGGGCAGCACAACAAAATTAGAACTGAGCTGGTGAAACTTTTCCTTTCCTTTGCATGGAAGAGCTTTTTATTTTGGTAACAAGCGTCCATCTCTTCATGACTGCTTACTCTCTTGACACTGTATGTTCATATATTGTGTAGCTAATGCAGCCATGTTTATATGGTTCTGAGCTGCCCTGCCTCTTCTAAGTGATGCTTTTGGTATAAGCAAGGATAATTTCCTTGTTATTTTTTCTCTTTATTTTTTGAAAATGTACTGCAAAAACTTGATCATTCATGGTGTGTAGGCCTAGTGTTTGAATGTTAATGACTTGTAGACAGAACATTGGTTTCCTAATGCATTTTACTTGAAGGTGTCTGAATGCAATGTAGACATGTATCTCATGATGGTACTTAAAAGTTAAAAGTATGTTAAGAAGTTTGGGATGGAGTTTGTTGGCAAAGCTGTCTAATCAAATAATCTGCCGCAGCAATTTGCACTTGTCCAACAAGTGAAATAAATGTTATTCAAGTAATAAATAAACTCAACAGGGAGCTGTGTAAAAAATCTGCATTGTTCTTCAAATGCTCAAGTTAGTACAGAACAAATCTTTAAAAAGGTCATGTACTTAACTGAGCTGTTTGGAGATTCGGAGTAGAGGAGAGTTGAGGTTGTTGTGCTGCTGATACAGCATATCAGAATGAAGCTGGCTTGTCATGTGTGGGTCTAGCCAAAACCTGTAGTCCATTACTATTAGAAACTGGGGTATTCTGAGGCTGGGGATGGTGACCAGAAGAGCAGTTCTGATCATCTGATATCTCTGCTTTTTCCAGACAGAGATTATATCAAGTTTGCTAATGTCACTTGGGACCTGCAGGTTCATCTCACTGTTAAATACCTTTGTGTAGATCCACTGTTGGTGAGCTCCTCTGTATTTGGCCTGACTGATCTCAATACCAGACTTGAAGGTAGTGTACTTGAAGTTAGTGTAATTTTAGGAAAGCTGAAGTTGAAAAGAGGCTCTCTGACTTTATGTGCCATCTGACAGGATGAACCACCATGCTAGGAAGGCCACACTTGTGATGGAGGATTTGCAACAGCTAAGCAGAGGTAAAGATTCCTTGATGCCTTGTGTTCTCTCCTTCCTCCTGATAGCTGAGCAAATAGCCCAGCTACTGCCCTGTGGACACCTGTGGATCATGGAGGGGGAAGGATTAATTTCTGCTTTGCTGGAATTGAAAGAGCATAGGAAATAGCAGTTATTGTGCTAGTAAATTATGTGTAGCTGTGAGTGTGAATAAAAATCTCTTTCCAGTCAAGGTCCTGGACATGTTCTGCATGACCACTGTAACACAGCTGAGGATTAGTGTAATATATCACAGAAAAAAGATCACCAACAGGTCCAAATTTGGAGCTGGATCACAGCTCTCCATTGAAGTCTTCTAAGCCTAGAAGATCAACCTACCTCTCTAATTACCTGTCTTTTCTGAGGAAGGTTTCTTGTCCACTCAGTTAAACAACAGTTAGGGAGAGACTGACTAAGGAGTAGGTTGCCAAAACATGAAAAAAAGATACACTGCTGTATTTCTGGGCAAGCAGGATAGAAGTTCTTATCAAATACTCCAGCTAACTGATGATGTAAAGAAGAGCAGAAGGCATAACCCCAGCTATATACTTTCCTCTCCTGCCTCTCTCTATGGTTCTTATTACAAATTCTTCCATAATCTGGAAAGAAATGTCTCTTTTCTGATTGTCTTTATTCTTTCCCATTTGGTAAAATACTCTGCCTCTTACTCTGATGCTCTATTTTAATTTTACACAATTTAGATTTCCTTTGCCTGATTTGTCTCTGTGCATGTGTGTCTCTGCAGTGAACTTTCATTTAAGATGTCAGCAGGAACATGTTCTGCTGTAGTGCTGAGTCCTGCTATTACACTGCAAAGACAAAAATGTGTATACAACCACACAAAATAGTACTGGCCATATTAAAAAAAAAAAAAAAGTTATAAATGGTTATTAAAAGAAAGCCTTGACTTTTAATTGGCGATGAAAGACTACGTTTAAACTCAGGGCTCCTAACACTGTTGTATCCAAGTACAGAATTTAAGGTCTCAGTTTTGGGACACAGAATCTCATTTAAAGCGGGACAGTAAGGGTTAAGACACTTATATTCAGACTCTGGTGCTACAGATCTGCTTAGACTGATCTGGGGCAAGCTACATAACCTCTTTATGGTAGGATTTGGCAATCTATAAGTTGTGAATTATAACACATCCTAAAGACTAGGTAATGTTTGAAGCACATCTAAGGATGTCCAGATGGGTGTTCACTGTTTAAAAATCACAACATGAAAACTATTTCCTGTTTAAGTAGATGCTGAGCTTCATCATAATACCTTTAGATGGAGGCATATTGTTTTCAAGGCCAATTTGATTTTTACAGAAAAAAAATCAATTGGAGGTTGGTAGAAGGTTGCTTTTGCTGGGGAGAACAAACTGTTTTGTTTGGGTGAATAACAGAAAATAGAACAGAGCCCTAAATAAAGAAGGCTGGTCTGTAAGAGCCTACCAGGCATCAGGGACTTGTGTTCAGAGTACCTGAATTTCTCTTTAGGGCTCCTAGCCTGTAAAGCAGAGGGATCAGGGCATGTAACACAGTGACTTGTGTGAAGACAGGTGGTTCTATTGGCCTCAAAGGTGTGCAAGGCTTGTCTTCTGAATTCAACTCAATGACACCTCTGTAACTTAAATGAGACAGGGGCTGGGAAAGATTTCTTGCCATCAATCTCCTCTTTCCCCGGCAGACAAGATAAAAAAGTGTATACACAAGACTGCTCAGCCCAGTTTACGTCTCCTAATTATTATCTTTTTTTGCCCTGGACAGACACATTTCACTCACTTCCACATGAAAATACAACAATAGAGTCTTCATAAAAGGGGAAAAAAACATACCAAACCCTAAAAGTAACTAGGTCTCTTCTTCTTCTGCATTTTCTTAGTCAAAAAAGAAAATGAAAAAAAAAAAAAGGCACCATATCAACAAGTGAAATCAAGTTTGTTTGGCATGATTTCCAGGTTATTCCTGTATTAGACCAAATGAAATATCTGTCAATCAATCAGTCAACTTACTGGAAAGCTGATCATTATTCCATGATAAAAGTTTTTTTAAAAAGTAAAACATTAATTTATCAAAACCAGATTGGTCATTAAAGGCTGGAGAAAAGTCTTCAAAGGAAGTCTGTATCCATTAAATCTTGGTAGAGCCAGGAAAATTAGAGACATATATCACAATTCTTTTTCTTTTTCTTTTTCTTTTGTTTCTTCTTCTTTTTCTTTTTATATTGTCTCAAAGAACTGATACTGCCTATCACTCCATCAGCCTGTAATGCTCTGATTGTGATCTGTCCAAGGCTAATATTGATGGAACGTTGTTGCCCTGCATTGGGACAACATGTGAGGAGAACAGGTGACCTCAAAAGCCAGAGGCTGCCTTCTGAAAGTCATCCCAAAGGGTGACACTTAGCAGAGCACCTCTGGGTGGGCTCTGTTCAGAGGCTACAGACTGAGTTGCCTGAGATGGTTCCCTGCCCCTCCTGCAGTGAGAGAGCAGCAATTCCAGGGCAGGATTTGGTCAGGGCAGCAAACAAAGGCTGTGCTCACAAACCAAGCCTTGTGCTTCTGTTACGTGTGGAGTTCTGCCTTGGATTTTGCTTCCAGATCTACCAGCTTAATCTTATGGTCCTTTCTAACTTTGTCCTGGAACTGTTTTAAAAACCACACACATCTGAAGGATAGCCATGTTGAGATCAGTGTTTCCTTCTTTATTCTTTGGGGGAAGAGAAATTGGCTAAAGCTGTGAGATGAGCTTAGCTGTGGGTGGAGGTTTGCAAAGGAAGCCTTCTGAAGTTGCAAAATCAGTTTGCAGGATTCTTGTTCTCTTTCTTAGGGAATTCAGGTTAGCAGATCAAGCCTAGCCAGTGGAGACTATTCCTTTCTATCCTAAGAAAGGAAGGGTCAGACCTCTGCACAGGGGGAAGGCAGGGGAAGCTCAATCTGTCCATTTGCACTGGGTCAGAAGAGATTAATATTACGTTTCTGCACCACTCTGCAAACACCCACCTCACCCAGGTAGTCCTCTGTCAGCAACAGCCCATTTCCAGAGTACAAACCCACTATTGTACTGTTATATCAGTTAATTCAGCCCTGTAGACCTTGTGCCAGGCAATCTCATGGCTCCCTGCTTGCATCACCTCAGCCTGGATAAAAGTTAAAGTGCAAAATTAAAACATCAGCTATTGGGAGAGCAGAGCCTGCCTGCCAAGCCATTCCCACTCTGGTCTCCCATTCACTGAGAGCCTACACCAGAGTTAATCTCTGCACAGTCAGGATCCAGCCAGGGATCTTCTTTCTGAAGAAAACTGTTTTCTGTCAAAATCAGCTCACTGCAAACACCCTGACTGTTCCTGAACTGTAGTTTGCCTAAACCCTGACCCTGTGTGTCTCCTCCTGCCTCTCTTGCTACTGTGCAACAGGAATCTTCTTTATGGGGCAACTAAGTCACCAGCCAGTCCCCCTCTGGCTTTCTGTAGGAAACACAAAGAGGCTGGTTTGTCCTTGCCTCCACTTGGTCAGGTGTTCTCTGACGTGGTTAGTGAGATTTCTTACAACCTTGCACCCTATTAATACCTTGCTAAAGCTTGTCTCTTGTCTCTTCAACATTAAAAGTGTCTTAGAGTTTCTGCTGTGATGATATATCACAAAGTGTACAAAGGTATATGTTTCATTTGTATTAATTCTGGTCAAGGAAAAATGTATAATCTAAATTGTGCCACCTGCAACATTCAGGTGAACTGATTCTGCTGTACTCTTAAAACCAGATATGTCTTCTCTCTGTCTCCATTTCTTAAACTAACCTGTTTTTTGTGCTGTCTTCATGTGTACCTTTTACTGTAAAAGACCTCTGTCTTGACATCCTTTAAAGACAGGTGATCAGAATCATGTTACTTGTCCTCACATGGCCTGGGGAAATGTTAGGGCACACCATTAGTTTTTCTGCCTTTGTTAAGATCAATGGTAGAGGAGGTAGTTATACTGGCTTTGAATTTGGACATTCCTCTTTTCTGAATAGTCTCAAGTTTCTACAAATACTAATTGTATGAAAAGTTGTAGCCTGATTTATCCTGTGTTTGTTGCTAACCTGAGCCATATTGCATTTTCTTTTATTCTGTATTACCTCCATCATCCAAAATGCTCTAGTCTGCCCTTTGCTTCTCCTGGTGTTGTACATCTTTGCCTCAAATTAGATTCTGGGGTTTATATTTAGAAATACCCTCCTTATTTCTCCTTTTTAAAATTTTTTTGTTTGCCTGGATAAGAGCATGAATATATACCTATCCAGGTATAATTTGTATTTTTGTTTTAGAAAGGCCTCTGGTTTTTTTGTCTACCTCTTAAGGATATTTTTATATATTTGAGGAGAAAACATCTAAACATGAACTAGAAGCATAGGAGAGATACAAGGGAGGTTTGTGAGTGCAGTTTGAAAGGTAGAGAGTAGGTAACAAGGGGCAAACAGAACCTTTAGTGCAGCTCCGTGTGAGTCAGGCGTTCAGTGCAAGACTGCGTGTGGTAGGCACATGCCCAAGAGGTTTGCGTGCTTTTATGGAGAGGGACCTTCAGATAGGTGTTGGTGTGTTGCTGTAAATATGCAGTGCAATTGTGAGCGTGAAAACGCGTGTGGGAACTGTAAAAGGACACAGACTAGCAGCAGTCGGTACATATGCAGAGCTTTGAAAATGTGTCCTTTGTGAAATTAGTTGTATGTGCCAGTTGTGAAGATTTCTGAGGATCTGTACCTATATTTTTTGTGCCTGGGAATGTGTGCTGTTATCCTGAAGGCCTGATTCTGATCTCATAAGTGCCATGACTTATTCCAGTGTGGTTTCACAAACTGAACTGAAGTGAAATCTGAATTACACTGCTCTGAAACGGGATTCGGGCGCTCTTCTGCACACGTTTGTGGCAATGGATATAGGTATGGGAAAACAGAGTGCAGCGATTAGGTCGTGCCACGCTGAGACGCGGGTCTGAGTGCGCACGAAGCGCGCGTTTGTGGAGTTGTGTGTTTGTATGTAACAGCGCCTGGGACACGCATGTGCCAGTGGCACGCTGGTGCCTTGTGCTGAGCATGTTGGGCGCTGTGTGGGCGCACAGACTCCCGCCGGCACGCCCGCGTAAAACAGCCACAGGGCACCCTTTACCTCAAGTTTTTGCATAACCCTAAACTCCACAGCCGCTGTCCACGAGAGGCAGACCGCTGGGTAAGCGGGACGGGGCGCGTCCGCTGCCGCTGTCACCGTTCCCGCGGCGGGACCGAGCCGGAGCTCCGTCCCGTGTCACCCGAGGCACTGCGCCCCGCGGCGCCCGGACTGCCCTCGCCGTCCCGGGGCTGCGCGGGGCCGTCCCGG